>JACXGK010003422.1:22864-45258 GCA_016801125.1 Novumbra hubbsi | reverse complement strand
CTCCCACACACTGTCAGTACTGTCAGTACGGTATGGTATCCTCTATGTTAGTCTCTCCCACACACTGTCAGTACTGTCTGTATGGTATGGCATCCTCTATGTTAGTCTCTCCCACACACTGTCAGTACGGTATGATATCCTCTATGTTAGTCTTTCCCACACACTGTCAGTACTGTCAGTACTGTATGATATCCTCTATGTTAGTCTCTCCCACACACTGTCAGTACTGTCAGTACGGTATGATATCCTCTATGTTAGTCTCTCCCACACACTGTCAGTACTGTCAGTACGGTATGGCATCCTCTATGTTAGTCTCTCCCACACACTGTCAGTACTGTCAGTACGGTATGGCATCCTCTATGTTAGTCTCTCCCACACACTGTCAACACCGAGCGGCCAGGTTAATCGCTGTATAAGCACAGTCTGACAAATCACTCCTGGACTGGTTTGTAAAAGGCAGCCAACGGTTCCTGAAAAGCACACACACACACACACACAGAAGTGAACACATTCGCTAAGTTGTGGTTCATATTTAACAAATGCAGGCTTTGAGTAAATCCTCAGGGCGGTGATCAGGCTAGGTGTAGATATCATAGAATAGATCGATACGCTTTCTCTCTCTTTTTTCCCCTCCCAGTCTTTCTCCCTCTCGTTTTGTTCTCTCTCTCGGCCTCCCTTTGTCTCTCCCTCACTCCCCCATCCGCAGTGCAATTGATCCACACATTGAAGCTTGTCAAACGGGGTGGCTGGGAAACGTCCCCTGTGGTTTTCACCGTCTGACGGGGGGCTGGAGGTGACCCTCCAGGTGACAGTGCCACACTCTCCCCGGGAGCGTACGCTTGTCCTCCGGGCGGCCGACGCACATCCACCCAACCACCACCCCACCCCACCCACCCCACCTCACCCCATGCGGCTGGCAGCGCAGCTTAGCACAGCCACTTGCATTTGCGGTGTCATTGAGACCGTTCGCCTTTTCGCACTGACCACCTGAGCTGTTCCGAGCGGGCTCTCTCCCAACCCTGCGGTTTACCCCCCTGGTTTGGGGGGGGTACAATACCTGTAATTGTTTTGGTGGAACTGCAGTCACAGATCCGTTGTTGTTGTTTTTTTTTTGCAGTGCACAGTGGGGTCTGAGAATACGGTCCAATCTGAGTTTTGAAATGGCTTCAGGTGCAGCCGGAGCGCTATTAATATTTAACCTAGCCTCACGCAGAGCGAAGCCGCCAAGACCTCTGGCCAATGTGGAAGCGTTCAGATAGAACTTGTTTGCCCCCCCTTCCACTTTCAGTGATGATATCTGGACCCTGGCAGAGCCGGCGTTCATGGTTCTCTGTTGCTCCTTTTCTGCCAATTCACTTCCGTGTCTTTATCCTGGTGTGTCCATAACTAACGCGCCGGCCTGTTATTTATGTGACATGGAAATGTTGAAGTGCGGCGTGATTAGCTCACAGTCCAATAATGGCCCTCCTTGCTGGACAGGGGTGTCCAATCAAAACCTTCCCTGCCTCATCCCCAGGGTTCACTAGGTCCTCTTCTCTCTGTCTCTGTGTGTGCGTTGCGTACACATAGGCACCCCCACCCCCCTCACTGACGCTTGCAAATACTACTGTCACTGTGGCTCCAAGCTTTCACTTCCACTAACAGACACACACACGAGCACCGTGTCCTTCAGTACAGACGTCCTGCTTGCTGCCAGTGTGTCGTCACGTCAGCCCGCCTCTAATCGGACAACCTTCAAATCCCATCAATCCTTAGGAAGCCAGTGGGATTCCCCGGAGCCAATGAGATGCCAGCGAGGCAGATGGACATGAGAGATGCCCAATCAGATCCAACGCTCGGATCAAAGTAGGAGTTTACTCTGCTGCATGTCCGTTTATCCCCCCACAACACACACGTTCTGCCCCTCCCCTCACCCCCTCCTCCAACCCCAGCCCTTTTTAGTGTAGATGAGGTCTCCCCACCCTGACCTGTAACCCTAAAACAAACCCCAGTGTTTGTCCACCCATGACAAAGACTTAACCGGGTGTTCTTAACAGTACCTCAGAATGTGTTGATGCATGATATAGAACGAAGCATGGCATGATGGGAACAAAATATGCCTAAGTCTCTCTTTTAGGAATGTTATCAACAAAGGATGGCATTGAATATTTCTTCAATTAACTGCAACTTCTTCTAACCCTGCCTCTCGTGTGTTTTAGTAATTGGCCTGTTAACTTCTCCCAAAATATTTTACCCTGCTAAAAGACTTCTGAAGGAGATAAAGGACCTTGCTGCCTTACCAACGTCTAATACAGTTTGACAGCACTTTCCCCTCCTGATACTATATCTGTCCCAGCTGTTAGATAATACATGTCCGTCTCTGTTCTCTGGTGCACTTAACGAAGGGCTTTCAAAATGGCTTCTCTTGGACCGTAAACCAGATGGACAGGGGAAGCTTGTGAGAGCACGAACCCATCGTACATTTTACTTTTTCAAACTTCTCTCAAATCAGTTTCCATGCCCGTAATTACCGGTTTCTGGGATAACCGATTCGTAACAAAAATAACGTGAGCAAAAACGAAGCAAACGTTCAGTGAGGAGGCAAAGCCTGAAGAGGCAGCTGAAGAACCTAACTAGACAGGAAGTAGTCTTAAGGTATCTAAATCAAACCAAAACACCTCATTTCTCTTGGCCTCTTGGTAAGTAACCCAGCACATGTAGAAACACAAAATGATGTCTGTGACAAAACGAATACATTTCTCTGTATGTATTGTCATTCCCCCCTCAAAACATTGAGTCTGTTAGCCGCTGAGGAGTGACAGGCGACTCCCATTTTATTTTACATAGTGGATTTTAAATGCGCATTGTGATGAATGGGCACATTTGGCCCTGGAGACACCTCAGTTGGCATAGGAGCAGACGTTGGCTCCCAACCAGGAACTCATCCACACTATCAATGATGAGAAGGCTCTGTAGTGCATCGGATCGTATAGCATGAGTCATAAGGTGTGTGTGTGTGCACTTTGAATGTCACTGCTCCCTGCTTTCCAGTTGACATATCATACGCCTGCCTCCACTGGATAACACACACACCACCACACGTTGGCGTCGCAGGCTGACACACACAAACACACACATACACATACAAACACACACACACACACACACACACATACAAACACAGGCATCCACAAACATATGCAATGCACACACACACCTCAACACACATCGTGGACCCACACCGACACAAACGCAGGAACACGCACGCCGCCTGCACACACACACACACACAGACACACACACACACCCAGACACAGAGGGGGCGCTGGATGTGGCCCAGCATTTTAGCAGATGTCCTGGGTGCTACGCTATCAGTCACCATAGTAACATGATCTCTTTTTCCCTTTTCTTTCTGTCATTCTCTCCCTCTGTAGCGCTAAGAGAAGGAAAATGGCAGACAAGATCCTTCCACAAAGGGTGAGATTGCATACATTTGGCTTTTCTTCCCATTCCACGTGCTTGCTTGTGTGATTTTACTCCTCATTTGTTCTATAGAAAATGTGTTCGCGTTTTGGGCTCGGGGGGGCAGGTGATTATGTGCTATTACAGACGGAGCGGAAAAAAACCGGATGCTCGGGCGAACTAAGGCTTTGATGCGGGCTTGGTGGTGGGCGCCGTCCCCCCCCCCCCCACCGATGGCTCCTCAAATTTTCCAATGGAATAATCGATAGACCGCCAGGAAACGGAGGGAATATGAAGCCGCAAATCTGGGGAAATAGAGTTGGCATGTCGCAATTCGACAGGTGCGTGTGTGTCCGACGCCTGGTCCCGGTCGGGGTTGGAGAACGCCTCCGGGAGCCTCTTCCCTCGCCGCGACACAACCCCCCCCCCCCCTCAGCCCCGCCCAGGTCGTGCGTGTCGGCCATTGATTTTCGCAGAGGCTGCTGGGCTGCGGGGCCGGACCGGAGCCCCAGCGCGGCTCCCACGGGCGCCTGCGGGTCTTCATGGTAACGCGAGCCAGGCGCCGCAGCGGGGAGATGGTGGCTCAGCCACGCCGAGGAGTCAGGGGGCCCGGGAACGCAGCGCCACCGCGTTCCCTCTGCGTCAGAACCCGTTGACGGACAGAAAGACATAAGGACAGGCGGGGACAGGAGGAGGTTTTCGGGGGGGAAACGAGGGACGGAGAGAAAGGGAGAGGGTGGGAGAATGCAGGGCAACGTCTGTGCCCACAGTTTGGTTAGAAGACTTGGCAGTGGGCTGTCCCCCCCCTCCCCCCTTTTTGGGGATGAATATGGTAATGCGTCCGGGAGAGTTGGCTGGGGGCGCGGGGTTGGTTCCCGCTGCATTTCAAAACACCAACTTGGCGCGGGATTCGGCTGGAGGACCAATTAGTGAGAGGAGTCGGCTGTTCCTTTGGGCACCACCGCCCACTCAGTCACCCCCATCAGGTGTCACCTTCTGTTGGGAAAAGGAAAGAAATCTTTTATTTGGGGTGGAGGGGGTGGGGTTTCATCGGGAGAGTCAGAGCTGCAGTGCCGACGCCGGACATGCTTTGTTTTCACAATATCTGACCTTGCCTTGATGCTACCAAAGCTCACACCCGTAACTCGCCAGCGACGTTTGTTATCAGACGCAGCGTTTTCTCAGTGGGTCATTTTACTGTATAACTAGGCGGATTTTGTTCTCCCAAAGCAGTAAACGTGTGTGATGCCTTTTTTAGTTTTTTGAGGCCATTTCACACAGGACATTCATTTTGGAGAGAAAGTAATGGAACTATTATTTGGATCACAATTCATGTTTTCGTGGGGGTCGATAAATCTTTTATGTCAGGACGTTAAAGTAAATATTAATCAATTCAGAAGCTTTTTCTAACCTTTACTACCCTACATGTTTGCATGTTTAGACCTGTATGAGAACATTCATGGCACAACTGCACAAATAAGATTTCAAATTTGTAGTGGGTAGAAGATTGGAGACACTAAGAAAATCTGCCGCTGTTTCACCCCCTGATCAGATCCGTGAGCTGGTTCCAGAGTCCCAGGCTTACATGGACCTGCTTGCCTTTGAACGTAAACTGGACCAGACCATCATGAGAAAACGGGTTGACATCCAGGAAGCGCTAAAGAGACCCATGAAGGTAAATGCTATACAACACTATCTATTAAATGGGGTGGTTTAAATTGACCCTGTACCACACCCCCCCGTTTGGCTTACAAATACCTTACCCCTGCATAATACCACTGACTGCTAACCTTTTGAACAATGCAACACGAAACGTGTGTGTCGGCATGTCTTTAATTGACATAAATTGTTATTATTCTAGTAGATTGTTGTATCAAGAGGCCAAAATATTCACTATTCACTGACATTCATCTTTTTGTTTGTGTCAACAGCAAAAACGGAAACTGAGGCTGTACATCTCCAACACCTTTAACCCAGCCAAGCCCGACGCTGATGATTCTGATGGCAGCATTGCATCATGGGAGCTCAGGGTTGAGGGAAAGTTGCTAGATGATGTGAGTATTCGACCTCCTTAAGTGCAATGCAATTAATTTGGAATGTTTTGAACAATTTCTTTTCACTAAAATCTTTCTATATCTACAACCATTGAGGGTTCCTGTGACACGCCAATTAATCTAGTTCTAGTCCAAACCTTTTTAGTAAAAGAGTGACAACATAATTATTTTTTTCTTCTTCCCACATATTTTCTGTGGGTTGTCATTGGAATGTGGCATTGTGGTGGGGGGGTTACATTTAACAAGATCACAGAGAACTACCTTCATAACAGCTTAGGCTATGTCATCTAACCAAGTAGTGAAAATAGCTGTCTCTTTGATCCAAGAGACGCTTTGTGGGTTGTACATGCCCAGCAGTTCTGTACTGCAGTCCTCCACGATTAAATAGTCAGCCCAAAACAGCCATGAATTTTCTACAAAGCCTTGAAAACCCCACAAAACTTGTCAGCATTTTTCATTCTTAAAGATCTTTTAGATCTTGTAACAAACAACGTTTCTGTAAAATATAAATGGATAATATCTAAAAAGAAAATGATATAATAAAATGCATTGATTTCATTGGTACACACGCCATTTTAATGGGACTGGTAACCATGTGCAGAGTTGACCAATCACATTCCAAATAATGTACCAAGGTAATGTGGCATCACCTGACATCAATGTGAGGGATTCCGATTAGCCATAAATAAATAAGCTGTTCCTGTAGGATTTCCGAGAAGTGTTCTAGGTTGCATAATGAAAAGAGAGGAAACGGTTGATGTTGAAAGGTACAGACCAGGAGAGGGATATGAAATAATTTCAAATCATATATACACCGATCAGCTACAACATTATGACCACTGATAATCTCGTCATCATGGTATCTGTCAGTGGGTGGGATGTATAAGGCATCAGGGGACTTTTGTCCTCAAAGTTGATGTGTTAGAAGCAGGAATAATACACTAGTGTAAGGATCAGAGCGACTTTCACTAGGGCCAAACTGTGATGAGTGGACGGGTCAGAGAGTCTCCACCAGTACAGCCGTTGTGGGGTGTTCCCGGTCTACAGTGGTCTGTCCACAGAGCACCTACAACTCGACCACAGAGCAATGGAAGAAGGAGGCCTGGTCTGATGAATCACATGGATGGCTGGGTGGTTGTGCGTCGCATACCTGGAGAAGGCCTGACACCAGGATGCACTATGGGAAGAAGGCAAGCCAGCAGTCTGATGCTTTGGGGAATTTCTGCTGGGAAATCTTGGGTCCTGACATTCATGTGGATGTTCCTTTGACACTTACCACCAATCTAAGCCTTGTTGCAGACCTTTCACCCTTTCATGGAAACGGTATTCCCTGATGGCATTGGCCTCTTTCAGCATGATAATGCACCCTGCCACAATGCAAAAACTATTCAGGAATGGTTTGAGGAACACGAGTTCCAGATCTCAATCCAATCAGTCTTCTGTGGGTTGTGCTGGACAAACACTGCTGATTCATGGAGGCCCCACCTCACAACACAACACAGGACTTAAGCATCTGCTTCCTACGACTTGGTGCCAGATACCACAGCACACCTTCAGAGGTCTGTTAGAGTCCATACCTCTGCGCACCTTCAGAGGTCTGGTAGAGTCCATACCTCGACGGGTGAGGGATGTTTTATTTGCAAAAGGGGGACCTACACAATATTAGGCAGGTGGTCATAATGTACAAATATCATAGAAAACTATGAAGATCGTCATTAGGATGTGGAAGCAAGAAGGCCCCACCAGCACATTGCAAAGACTAACCTCCAAAACTGATGGCAGGTCAAGGGAGAAATGGTCAGGACGGAAATCAAGAGGCCAACAGCAACCATAAACAAGCTGCCGGAATGCGGTCGAATAGGGTAGCAAAGTACCAGTTTTTCACAATAAAGAACATCCAACATTTTGACATCAATTAGACCTATTCGGTCTCCCAAAAACCTGTGGGGAAATATTTTAGGGTCTGAGACGATGCTGTCCATAATTTCTGTCCGCTGGTTGTAAAAGTGCCACTGTCAAGTCAAAAAGCATCCCTGAAAATAGTATACCGTGATGTAACGGGTGGTGACGCAGCGAACAGGCAGGAATGTCGTGGCCTCCGGTGGGTGTTTTAGTAAAGCAGAGGGAAGGGTTGGGACAAGTGGGGAGAGACCAAACCCAAAACACCAACCCTCGTGACCAGGAGGCGCAGAGTGGATTCTGCGGCGGGCTCCCAGTGGCATTTTGGGAGGAATGTTCTTGGGTGGTGGTTGTCTCCGGGGCTTCACCACCCTTCGTCCCTTGGCTCTGTCTTTCTCCCTGCTTAATGGCGCGTCCTCCTCCTACCCTCCAGCTCCTTTATCTCCTCCCACTGCGTCTTCTGCTTTCCTCTCTGTTCAAGTTATTCCCCTAAAACGTCTCCTTGGAAGCCTTCAAATCTTGACCACGGTCCAATGGGAGGCGCCTGTGCTCCCGGAAGTTTCCAGAAATTGCTAACATTTTTTTAGGGCGTTTGATGCGCCTCTAGTTCGGCATGCGTCATATAGTAAAGCTGCTCACTTTAAAAGTGTTGTGATTTTACTTAACGATTAATGGGAGGTTTAAAAACAATTATTTTGTTTACCACAAAAGTCCCTCGCTGTATCTGTAATTCCACAGCTAATGTTTGGTACAAAGCCAACCAGGCTCATTATCCACAGTATAAAGTTCCTGCTGTCCAGTATGATGGTGGCAGTAGCACGTTAGGTGTTTGGTCAGAACAGAGAGAACAATGAAAAGCTCTGAATATCAAGCTGTTTTGATGCAAACCTTGCTGCCCTTTGCCCCAAAGTTAAATAAGATTTCACCTTTCAACACAACAAAGCACAGCCAGATCAACCTAGGGATGACATGCAAAAAGAAAGATCAATGTCCTTCAGTCAAATGCCTGGACATTATACAAAACACTTGGACTGACTGCAACAGCTCTCTACAGGAGATCGTAGATAGAGATGTTTTCATGTGCGCAGAGACAACTGGAATATGTAAATTCTTGTTTCCTATTGAAATCAATGCAGTCATTCTGAATTCAATAGCGACGTATGTTTATTAATGTGGTAGTCACCAATCAACTTCATTAGACTAAAACGTTACTTCAACTTCAACCAGTAAATGCTAACAATGGCTAGCTATGCAGTCATTCTGAATTCAATAGCGACGTATGTTTATTAATGTGGTAGTCACCAATCAACTTCATTAGACTAAAACGTTACTTCAACTTCAACCAGTAAATGCTAACAATGGCTAGCTGTGCAGTCTGTTTTATTTTTATTTGTTAATGTTGGTAAACTTGCTAATACTAAAGCCTGCCAGAGAAAACACATATTTGTAAGTGTTATGAAGTAGGTCAGTAACAATATCACCAACTTATGTTTTAAAGACTTCCCTGCTAATGAGAAAACAGTCATGGCATTTCATTTAAGATAATGAGCAAGATTTTAAATTGTGGCAAATTTGAACAGTTACCTATGGTTAACTTCCATACCCCGGTAGAGGGGCTTGGTCACTGGGCAATGTAAGACCATCAACATTAGGTGGTATTGTGATTTCTAATAATACAGTATAGTATTGTGATAAGAAAATACAAAATAAACATCAATATGTCATGTTACTTGTTACTAAAAAGACGTATTGCGTAAACATTATAATCCTTTAGCAAACATTATACAGCACACCAATTCCATGTAAACAGCATCTAAGGTTTTTAATTAGCCCAATAGCTCCTTTTTTTAATTAAAGAGATCATGTTTTATTAAACTATCAGTTGATTGGACATTTGTTATTATTAGGTGAAGTTGATCTTTTTGTTGTTGTTTGGTTTTATGTTAATGATGATCAATGAGAAACGTGCATAACGAATTGCCATACTGAATATATTGCATAACAAAAATATCGAAATTATTGTAATGTGACCTAAACAATTTAAATATTTTTGTATCAATAAATCAATGACATTAATTTGATAAAACCCATATATCAGTAGCTGTCACAAAGCTTATGCAGATATCCAGCCTAAAATCCCAAAGAGCAGGCAACAAGAAATTGATTCACAGTGGCAAGTAAAAACTCACTAGTAGGGTCGAAACCTAGAGAGAAGCGGCCCGTCTGGTTGTGCCAGGTGGGAAGACGGGGGGGTTAAGAGATATTTTAGACATTTCCTTGTACAACCATAGTCTGGAAGAGCTATGTACAGCCAAAGGGGCTTGGAAATAGTAGCTACGAAAAGTAATTTAGCAGGCTGCATTGCTTTTATGATTAAAACCGCAAGAGTGAAACCTCGTGAGATCCCAGGCTATTCTCACTTTTACGAGAGATACCCTCTCAATTTGACTTGGTGTGAATTCTAACTTTTGATATTGGGTTAGCCCTTAGGGCCTACTATATATAAATAGTCAACGAGAACAACATTTCAAGTCACAGGTGCAATCATTGACGATCATTTTAGTTTCGCAAGTATGCTGAAAACAAATTGCGTTACAAAAGTGTAGAAAATAAAAAACAAAATATCGCACCTATGGGCAAGTCCTTGAAATGTTCATCAGTCTGAAATTCTCAGGACTTCTTTTTGATTCATAGCCCGGGAAGCTGAAGAGGAAATTCTCCTCGTTCTTTAAGAGCCTGGTGATCGAGCTGGACAAAGACCTGTACGGTCCTGACAACCACCTGGTTGAGGTGAGTTCCATGTTCCCTAGCGACCGCCGTCTATATGCCTGCAAACTCTGTCCTTCTCTGCCTCATCCTCCTCTGTCCTTGTTCCACCAGTGTAATTTAAAATCAAGTTTAAGATGCTTTGGGCTTTACATTTTCAGGATCCCTGAAAATGGTCTACCCTTTAAGGCATAATTAACTTGAATGGGGACATCCTTTCAGTTTGATTCTGTGGTCTCATAATTTTATGAGTTTGAGGTGGCAAGGTTAAGCATAGTCTTTAACCACGGAAGACTCATGGCATTGAATCTTTAGTTACAAGGCCGCTTGCAATGTATACATGTAGTCAAGGTTGGGTACGTGAGAGGTTTAGTGATGCCATATGTGTTGCATTTAGTTTGGATTTTTCGGAATAAATAAATACACCGTTCTGTAGTGCTTAGCCTGTTTTGATGTTGTTGGCTACAAGAAATACTTGACATCATAGGTCTTCTGGTAGCTTGCTGAGGTCATCTTCCTAAAACCAACACAGATTAACAGGTCAATTCTGTCACATAACTCGTTTTGGGCACCTGATTTAATTTTTATTCTATTTCAAATGTTTTGGGGGGATTTGTAGAAAATCAACTTTTCCACAAAATTCTGTCTAGGGTTCCAACCACACAATTATTTGACTTTTGTAATGTAAAAACATGCTTTGGAAAAATAAACCATGTTTTTCACCACAGAATTCCATTTGCACATCACTGCATTATGTGTTATGAATTGACTAAATACTTTTGAGAATGTTTTACGAGGTTAGAGTACTCAAGGTTTCCCAGATAAAGCTTTGCTCGGAATGAATATGTCCTTTAAAACTGAATGTATCACAACACAGTGATAAAAACATTTCTGTTAACCTCACATTGACCTGGTGGTAAAGAAAACGAAAAGCATTCCATCAGTTCCCCTCAGTGTTGCATGCTAATTGGCAACAATGCAGTGAAACGCAGGGAACTCTAAGTGTTTTTCTTTTCAGCTGCTGACCAGCAAAGCAAAGGTAAGATGAAGACTCAAATAACATTTCCACATAGCTAAAATACTGGGGAGGGTTTGATATCTGGATAACAGAGGAGACAATTCATGCCGTAATGCCAAATAGAGGTTTTCATTTGGTCAGGTTACAGTTTCGACTTCATAAGCTCGGTTAGGTTTCAAAATACCTCTGCGGATTGTGCGATTCTCGATCTGACCATAATTTCCTTTTCAATGAGTTAGCCACTCTGCAAAAACAAATGATCAACCCTCTGCTTCCGTGGTAGTTCACCCAGTTCCTTACAACACCATGCATGGTCTATTCTTTTGCAGCGATTCAGCCTTCCAAAAGACAACAAACCTAAAGGGTCGAGAGCAAGGCTGCTCGTTGAAAGTGTACACATTTGGTTTTGTATTCTTTTCTCGTCTTTGTGTGCACGCCTGTATTTGCATATTCGTGAAGAATGCTCCTGCGAGTCGGGCCCCCCCCCCGGCGCCTTTCAGCTGTGTTCAAGGTGGGGCTTGTGTGTCTGTGTTCCCTGCCAGTGGCACCGCACTCCCACCACCCAGGAGACGGACGGCTTCCAGGTGAAGAGGCCCGGGGACGTCAGCGTGCGCTGCACCCTGCTGCTAATGCTGGACTACCAGGTGAGGGCGCCAAAGACACGCGGGTCCCGTTGTCTACGGAGATCTCGGCCCTCACCGGCCGTGGCTGTCCTTTGCTTGTGACCTTTGGCCTCTGCACTGTCCTCAGCCCCCCCAGTTCAAGCTGGACCCCCGCCTGGCCCGGCTGCTTGGCATCCACACCCAGACGCGCTCGTGTATCATCCAGGCCCTGTGGCAATACGTCAAGACCAACAAGCTACAGGACTCCCACGACAAGGAGTACATCAACTGTGACAAGTACTTTCAGCAGGTAGAGCACTCCCCCGCAACGCTCCTCTGGCAGTTAACCCCTGTCAAGCCGTCACAATGAAGCCTTTGCATGAAACATACTACGCCATTGGGCTCTTAAGAAGCAGGGCGCTAAGTAGGGCTTAAGGTTAAACGCTGTTCGGGGCGTAGCGGCCCATTTTGTCCCAGCCGTAAGTGTGCGTGACTGTTTGGTTCTCCGCGCCTCGCCGTCTCCCAGATCTTTGACTGCCCGCGACTCAAGTTCTCCGAGATCCCCCAGCGCCTCACCAACCTCCTCCTGCCCCCGGACCCCATCGTCATCAACCATGTCATCAGGTGAGACGCTGGCACCCGACACCCTCCCCGGAGTCGCAAAGGGCCAACGCCTGGTCACAAAAGGAGACTGATCCTCTTCCTCCCTCCTGGTCTCCCCGCAGCGTGGACCCCAACGACCAGAAGAAGACGGCGTGTTATGACATTGACGTGGAGGTGGAGGACCCCCTGAAGAGCCAGATGAGCAGCTTCCTGCTCTCCACCGCCAACCAACAGGAGATCGCCTCACTTGACAACAAGGTGGGACACCCACACAGGAAGGATAGCCAATCACAATTACCCAAGATGACCTTCAAGGTAGATTTACATTGCAGAGTTATGGGACGAATGAGCTACGTCAGTTTCATGTGAATTTGTTTCAAGCGGTCTGACCCATTATATTTCCTGGGGAACTGACAGATTTTAGCTGGGGTTTAGCTGGTAGTTATAATATCTATCCAGGTTTTGTGAGATCTGTCAGACGTCAGCAACATTTAAGGTCTGTTGGGTGGGCTAAAAAAAGATGTTACAATGTGTGTGACACCGAGGTGTTATCTTCATGTTCCTTCTGAAAAGCCCTGTTCTAGGCTTCCGAATGTCACAGTGCTAAAGTCACAGCCTCACAGTACTGCTGCGTCATTACGGCCAGGAGTTTCAATCCTGGTCCTGGCATACTGGAAGTGCCTGGCTGTTTCGCATGGGGCAACATGGGTTTTACTCACCCTAACGTGGTGTCAGACCTGCCCTGGATGTAGAAACGGGTGGGATTTGTTGAGTCAAAGGAGAAGGCAAAGCTTTTGTTTGAAACAGGCAACGTTTTCAGTGAGTCAACAATTCACAAAAATGTTTTCCATCTGGGCTGATTTGCCTCAAAGGCCAGATTAAGTGATTCCCAACTTCTAAGACCAGAGTTGCTTTGCCTTGTGGCACTCTAACGGCTCCCCACAGCATGTCAGGTGCCAGCAAGGTAAATCATGGTTTTTGGCAGGTAAATGTGGTCTCCAAGTGCAAACTGGGGAGTATTTTGTAGTTGACCAATAGAAGCAGAACTGCTTGAAGTGATGTGTATCGGAGGAAACGTCTCAACCTTTGACTCTCCTGAACCTGCCGGGAGTTGCTGCAATGAGGCAAGGCAGTAAGTGTGATTTGGACTTGGGTGGGAAAAACGGGTTCCAATTTCAACAGTTTTCTTTATTCTATTCAAGCCACACTGTCACCACCATTTTTCAAACAACTATTTCTATGCAAAAACTGGATCAAATGAATTGGTGTATTTGGAAATGGAGTCAGCTGTCCTCTAAAATCAGTGATCATTATCAACCCTTTAGATCCATGAGACCATAGAGTCCATCAACCAGTTGAAGATCCAGAGAGATTTTATGCTTAGCTTCTCCAGGGATCCTAAGGGTTACATCCAAGACTGGCTGAAGTCCCAGAGCAGAGATCTAAAGGTGAGGAAACCACACACACACACACACACAAACACCAAAAAAAACAACAGCCAGATCTAACCACGCTCATTGATTGGCTGCAGCTGATGACGGACGTGGTGGGGAACCCGGAGGAGGAGAGACGGGCTGAGTTTTACCACGAGCCTTGGTCCCAGGAGGCTGTCAGTCGCTATTTCTACTGCAAGGTGAGGAGCTGCGTCAAACATCACACTTCTAACGAGTTCACATAACAGAGCGTCAAACCACAAACAGAAACTGGAAGTGGAGATCAGCGTAGAAAAGTCCTCGTCGGCTTGTTAACCAACAGCACATTTATTGGCCCGAGAACACTTAATTTATAGCAACATATTCAGGGAAATATTTCATCTACTTCAATTTGGTAGAATTAAATGCCTTGCTTTTGCCCAGGCAATAACAATGCCTTTTTGGTCAGGAAAATATGGGAATATTTTTTGGACAGAGTTTTAGCTGAAAGAGCAGTGGACTGGATTTGAAGCATGACATCTGCCCCAAAGATATCGGCTTAGTTGTATTTCCGTGGCACCGAACACCCCATGCAACAGAAGTGTAATTTAAAGAACTCTTTCTCGTCGCATGTAATCCTATGCAATAGGTGACATCTAGGTAGGGATCTTTTGGAAGACAAAGACAGCCCCTGGGAGATGGCTACCGGGCTTGTCTGTGTGTGTGTGAGTTGCTGACACGGGCCCCCCTTCTTCCCCCATACAGATACAGCAGAGGAGGCAGGAGCTGGAGCAAGCCTTGGCCGTGAGGAACACCTAAAGGCCCCGGTCTCAGAAGTCTCTCACCGCACTCTTCATCTGACCCAAGCCCTCTGTGTGTGTGTGTGTGTGTGTTTTTCTTTCTTCAAATTGCTGTAGTGACCTACTGTATGACTTTTGGCCTCTGACCCATTCCCCCAATCGCATGTATTTACAAAACGTCTCTCAATCGGTCCTCTGATGGACATGACCGGACGTCTTTCTTCCCCCTCCTGCTTTCCAGGGACCACAAGCCCTGGGCGGACATCTTATTGCAGTGGGTTGCATTTAATGTCCCACTCGTTGAACCCACTAGCATGCCACTGTCTGTACATAAACAAGTCATTTTACCAGCTGCCTGCAAAATGATCACTGTGTTTTGGATCCTCCTCCAGATGGACTTTTCCAGCAAGACCGTACATAATAGCACGGTCATACTGGTCCACTGTCCCATACAAAGAAAACATTTGAATGCATTTCCTAATGTATGTCCCACATTAAAGTACTTTTAAAATGCATTTCAAAAACATTGGCAAATCTTTTAAATATCATATTTATCAAATATATATATTTAAATATTTCTTTCTTTGTATGGGAGAGTCTCATTTGTATGAGTCCATAGTAGTCATTTGCTGACTTTCACGTGTCTTGACTCACAGTTTAGATTGTGCTTATTGGTTTAGTGTATATTTTGCTGCATAGTTTATCTGAGCATTATGCTCAGTGTGTATGTGTGTGTTGAACTAAATTTACACCAGCACAATGAAGATTACTTTATAAACTAACAGGTCAGCGGACTGGGCTACTTTCCATTTTGAAGTACAAATGTTGACGTCTGTTATAAAAATAAAAAAGTTTGTTTGAGGCAGGCAACTTTCATTAATGAAATAACCCCCACTTGCGAAGTCATAACAGATTTCCCAGATTTTCACCAAAATTCACTCAAACTGTCTGTAGAAGTACGTTGCAGTAAATATGCGTTCCAGCAGATAAAGCACACCAAATGCGTATGATAGTTTACAAAGTGGATTTGTAACATATCATATTAAAACCACAAGTATTACAAGTTATATCGTGTTATACCAAAAGAATTACACAAATTGTTGTCAATTAGCATACGGCAGGGTGACAAAGGGTAAATGAAAATACAATTATGTTGTGCGCATAACCAGGGCACTAAACCAAAATTTCTCACGTGATTCTCTCCAGATGAATCAACTGAAATGTAAAGTGTAACAATGTAGCACCCCCAAAATGGCACCACTTTCAGAACTACTGGTAGAGAATTGTTAAAAACAAAACATTAGTGCGTCAAGTTAAATGGGACATGGATAATTAAGACCGTTATCTATTGGCAGGATGAGATAGATGTTAACGTGAGAACGGAGGGAACAAGTTGACGCTATGAATTTACAACTGGCTACCGTTGTGTGCGGTTCAGCAAACCACGGCAGATTTTTAAACAGGCCAACTTTACGTTACGCAAAACGCCCAGACATGGCCACTCAAAGCTCAATTGGGGGACTACAAATAAAAAATAAGTAGCTTTAGTGTATAATTGTCAGTGCAAATGTTTTAGGCTGATGTATTTCATGAGTACCTTTTCCTGTCACTACTGAACAAAAAGTCAAATTCAGGAACCGTATTAGGACAAATTTCTAAATATACACTCTAAACCGAGTTTTATGTTCATCAAGGACACATGTTTGAATTTATATGTTGAAGAATCACAGGGCTGGTAATACAAATGTAGCCATAACATCTGTACTTGATGTCTACCATGATAAATGTTGGCTATTAAATTCACAAATTCTAACGTTTTATAATGGGAAACAGATCTTTGTTTGTTTGTTATTAGTTTAAAAAGAAAATGTATTGTGACCGGTCTCAAGTGAATCAGTCTGACAGTAGTTTGTTCTTGAACATTTTCGGGGTTTCGAAAGGACTCAATGATGAGGTTTTGTAATTCATACAATGAACAATGAGCATCAGTTACTGTAATTACGTGAATGTGTCTCTGCTCGATAATGCTACAGTTACCAGTTGAAACTGAAGAAGGGTAAATATGGACAGATATGTGAATGTAAATATGTTTTTTTAGGGAGGGCAAATGTACAGCATATGACTGTTTTGTGTCTATGTGCGTTGCCTAGCGACGGTGGTCAGGCAGGACTGGGTTCCATAGGTTCTATGCTGCGGAACAGGGATACTAGTGTACCTCTGTGAACACTTGGTGGAGGGTTGTTATTTTAGGCCCTTCTTGTTGAGTTTCAATGGCGCACAACCACAGAAGAGAAGGCTGGGAGTGAAGGCTCTTCGTCTCCTCACTCACATGGGTCGCCTGTCTTTTTTAACAAAATCCCACAGCAGCTCAATTCTGTCCGTGCCCTTTTAGCTTTGGGTTTGTCATATGGGAGAAGCCTTCTCAACAATGAGTTCCGGAGTTAAAGTCAACCCGATTGTTTTCTGTAATGTTTCGTCGCGTCATATTGTCTTTGTTTATAACTATTTTGTGTCACGATTCCCTTCAAAATGGCTGACAGTCCTGAACTCAGCATAAACCAAGAGGTTGGATTTAAAGACCTATGCATGCTGCATGGACAGGTTTTATACATGTAAATATCCCCTTAAATGCATGGAAGTGGGTGTAAAGAGCAAATGGATTTGTCACCATTTTCATTGTGAAGGGGGCCTTTTTTGAACATTTGCAATACACCTGTGTGCTACCAGCCAGTGTAGATATTATCTAAAGTGGTTTCAATACTACAGGTTCCATTCATGTATGTCAACTGCACTAATCAAGGGAACATACTAGTTGATGTTTTCCACTGTGATAATCAATAGTTTGACCCAGATTGGTTCCGGTCTGATTTCACCCCCCTACTGGGCGTTTTAGGAACCACTGCTCATAGACAACTCTGAAAACAATGGAAACCTGTCCTTTGACATACATAAAAGACCGTATTTAAACTGTGCCCCCTCTCTTTCTCAGATGGAAAGCATTCATATTGTTCCACCTTAAAATAGGTGGTAACTGCAGTCTCTGTGCATGACTTTTTGAGGACAGCTGATGTTCTTTACAGCCCTTGCATCACCATTTTGTTAGTCAACACCGTAGAGACATGATAGATCTCACTTGTGCAAACATGTTGGTTTACCGCATTTTACAACTAATAAAAATACAACGATGAAACCACAGCTGTGACTCTATGAGTCACCCTGGATGTAAAATAAAGAAGCGCTTGCCAAAGTTTGTAAATTCCATCACGTCTGCAAAGTGTGTGGTTTATTACTATGTGAGGGTTTACGGGACAATTGTGTAAATATTCCATGTTGGTCTTTGATCTGTAGTTTAAACTATTGGAAAGACCAAAGGTTGGCATTGCTTTACTGCATAGGTTTCAAAGAACATGGATTCAAGCTGCAAAGGGAGTTCCAGTGGGTGGCCTCTGTTTTAGGTGAGTCACTTGGTTGTAGCTTGTCAGTTAGAAATCAGCTCACCAATTGATTGACTGCTGGAATTGGCAAACTTAAATTCAACCACAACAGATTAGACGAGTTACACATGAGACTTGGCTATGCCGTGAAGATCTGGATTATATGATCCTGGTTAAGAGATATTCTCTTGCATCCATGATCATAGAAGGGTACAACAAAAGGACATCAAGTTGTGACATTTTCTTAATAGTGGATGTGCAACTATGGTTCTTTTTTCATGTAGGCTAGTTTTTGTACTCTCTTTGGTATTGAAAAGATGTGTACAACACTGTTGTATAGAAGCATGTTCATTTGGCCTGTTTGTTTGTGTTTCATGTCATGAACCAAGCACATTCATATTAAGGAAGCTCCTGTTAGTAAATATGTGTGTCACTGTACTTTTTTGGGCAGTGTAATTGCCTCCATTGTGTTTGGTCAGAATGAATATTTTGGGATGAGCTTTGACTGAAGACAAGCACACCAGGTTCCAATTATCAAGCAAATAAAAAGAAAAACAGCTGTTCTAGTGGGAACGCTATTACAACATTTGACAATTATGAAATGGAAATACTTTGCCTGGCCAGATGAATCCTAGCTCAGTGGTGTGGCCTCCACCTTCCCCAGACTGCAACCAAATAGAGCATCTCCAATCTGCAGCCACTGTGTAATGCCATAACATCAGCATGGCCCCACATACACTACATGGACAATTGTATTGGGCCACGCCTCTTAATCATTGAATTGAGGTCTCCCCAGCGGGGCAGTCTACATTATATGCAGGTATACGCCGTATGCCCACACGCTCAAGGAGTTCCGTATGCCCACAAGGAAGCTCAAGGAGTTCCGTATGCCCACAAGGAAGCTCAAGGAGTTCCGTATGCCCACAAGGAAGCTCAAGGAGTTCCGTATGCCCACACGCTCAAGGAGTTCCGTATGCCCACACGCTCAAGGAGTTCCGTATGCCCACACGCTCAAGGAGTTCCGTATGCCCACACGCTCAAGGAGTTCCGTATGCCCACTTCAAAAAGCGCAAGGATACGTAACGACATCGTTAGTGACAGCAAAACATCCTTTCACACCTTCATTCAGAAATTCACCACGTAAGGGTTGCAAAGCACTGACTTTTGAACCATTGGGGCTTCCGTGGCCTGTGGATCTTTCTTTGGCGTTCATTCTCGGCACAAGTAATACATACACATGCAACTAATGTGAATGCTAACGGGAATATTAAACGAAAACAAACTACACACTCTCAGTGTTTTCATAAGCCTGCCCCAGAAGCTACTGTAGAATAGAATGGGTTGTTCCAAAGAGCTCACTGAATTTGAGCGTGATACTGTAATAGGATGCCATTGTTGCAACTAGTCAGTTCGGGATTTTTCGTCCCTCATAGATAGTCCACGAGCAAATGTATGTGGGATTATTGCAAAGTGAAAGCGTTTAGGAACCACATCCACTCAGCCACGAAGTGTCAAACAACGTTAAGTAACAAAGCAGGGTCACCGAGTGCTGAGGCACATAGTTCATAAAAGTCACCAACACTCTGCTGACTCAACAACTGCAGAGTTCCAAACCTCCTCTGGCATTGACATCAGCACTAAAACTGTGCGCTGGGAGCTTCATGACATGGGTTTCCATGGTCGAGCAGCAGTATGCAAGCCTTATATCACCAAGCCCAATGCCAATGGTCGGATGGAGTAAAGCCACTGGACTCCGGAGCAGTGGAAATGTGTTCTGGCAGTCAGATGGACGAGTCTGGGTTTGGCAAATGCCTAGAGAACGTTTCATGCCTGACTACAGCGTGCAGTCAGGCAGAATGAAGATTGCAAGGCAGGCCCTCTCGTCCATCATGAGTGTCTGCCCTCACCAATGCTCTTCTGGAAGAATGGACAAAGATTCCAACAGACACACTCCAAAACCTAATAGAAAGCTTTCACAGAAGATTGTACGCTGTTATAACCGCACTGGGGGGGGGGGCAACTTCATATTAATGCCTATGGATTTAGAATAGGATGTCGAATAAGCTTGTGTAGGTGACCAAATGCTTTTGTCCATAAAGTGTACCCCTGGAATGTCTGACAGAGAGGCAAAGCGGTCTGATCTGTGTATAACACACAAATATTATTTGGCTCACATGTTGATCATTATAGGGGAGGTTAAACTCACCAGGCAATTCTTATACACCTGAATCTGAACTTAATTATTTAGACATTATAATGACCTACAAGATTTTATGATTAAAACATTACAAAACAAATGCCCTCCAATTCATTTTAAGTTGGCCCTCCACCCCTGTTGTAAAGATTCTATCAGACCAGTTCTAGCACACACTTCATAAACAAGCAAATGATTGTTGACTAAGCAGGTGATAAAGAAGCATTTCCAAGGGAGTGTGTGCAGTCATGCTACACTCCAACCTTGAAACTAGCCAGCTACTTCAGACAGAAACCCTTTTACCTGCCTAACCCCACCCAACCCCCGTTCTCAGCCAAACCCTGGCCTGACATCCATCCTCGAAGGGGCGGTTTCACCCCTCAGTGAAATCGTCTCACTGCTGCCCAGAGAGCCTGTGAGTGTGGCCCATTCACTTCTCGAGACACCACCCCAGACCGATTCCACCCGCGTCTGAATCGGCACTGAACTCATTTGCTCCTCCCCTAAAACACACGTGCAGAGAGCTCAATCCAGGACTCAGGGATGCCCGGGACGGGGTGGAGGATGACTGACCTTAATGCGAGGAGGCAGACTTTAGTACACAATGTACACAGCTATAAAGTTCTGAGGCAAACATGAATTAAATGAGAATCCAAATACGATTAGAGGGACATTTTTCAAAGAACTGTTTAGAGTGGTTTGAAAATGACTCCCCGAACTGTGCGTAGTGTGTAAAATCCGAGGTTCTTCCGTCTACAATGCTAGAGGAGGCAACGGGTGTTTATCAGGCTTCTACTTTCTGGACGACCTTGTCAGCACAAATCATTTTTGCATTCGCAGCCGTTGATTTATTATCATCAACTGCAAGAAACTTGAATTGTTTTGGGTCATTGTCCTGTGAAAAAACAAATGTTAGTCCCTCATAAGACCGTTTCATCACAGCACTCGATGTTGTGTTCTGCATCAGATGACCTGGCCTCCACAATCACCTGACCTCAACTCCATTGATATGGTTTGGGAGTTAGACGACAACGAAGGAAAAGCCGTCAACAAGTTCCGCAGGCAGGCAGGCCCCGGACTCAGAACCACAAGCCTGAGTTCTGCCTGCAGTCCAGACCCGTCACCCGTTGAAAACATTTGGAGCAAATTTGAAACAAAAAAATACAACCCCGAACTGTTGAGCAACTAAAACCCTATATCAAGCAAGAAGAATGGGAAGACATTTCACTTTCCAAACTACAGCAATTGTTCTCCTCAGTTCCCAAATGCTTACAGAGTATTGTTAAATGAATAGGTTATGCAACATAGTAGTAAACATTCCCCTGTCCCAACTTTTTTGGGACAGGTAAAGTATCAAATTCAAAATGTTTTTTCCCCTAAAACAATTCTCTGTTTCAACATTGTATGTTGTCTACCATTTACAATAAAATATTGGGATAAATAATTTGCACATTGTATTCAGTTTTTATTTGCATTTTACACTGGAAACAGGGTTGTTTTCATCTCCTTTTTGTATTTAGCTCGATTGAGTATTCTCCTTTGGCCAGGTCATCACTGCATATGAGAGTTGATTTAACTGGTAAAATTATGTTTCTTTCTCCTTTTATAAATGGAGAACCAGTAGTAAAAAGGCTAATTCCAGGAAACCTGAAACTGCACCCAAGCTAGATAAAGGTACTACTTCTTGACTTCTACAATAAAGAGTCTGAATGTGACATCTGCCTTTAATTAGGGTAAAAAAACAATCTGAAAACAAAGCACACGTCCACCAACCACCCTGTCTAAGAGGTGAGATAAATGGAGCAGACCAAGTGAGAACCGAAAAAAGACACCCGGACACTGAATGCCTTTTGTTCAATTCCAGTAACAGGCTTCTGTAATAAGCACAGTCTCAAAGACACGTGATGGTCATAAGGAAAAAGTAAAGAAACAACAAAAACACCCATACACCACTGTTCATTCACTACTATGCAATGAAACTTCCACTGGGCCACTATAGGACTGAAAGCACACAGCAGGAATCAACCTTGGACCCTCACTGTATATTGTTTTACATGCCTAAGATCAGATCCAGCATGGCTCTTTAGGGATCAGATCCAGTGTGGCTCCTTTGGGATCAGATCCAGCGGGGCTCCTTTGGGATCAGATCCAGTGGGGCTCCTTTGGGATCA
>JACXGK010003422.1:0-22764 GCA_016801125.1 Novumbra hubbsi | reverse complement strand
GGGATCAGATCCAGTGTGGCTCCCATTACTGGCCTCATCCAAACAATTAGTTTGGCAATTAGCAGTGAGGTTAGTTAAAAAGTCATTCTAGAAGCTACGGTATATCTCCACCGTCCGGCTTTGCCTCCTGAGGCCTGGCCCCTGCAAAAAAAAGAATTTACACTAGTTGGGCATTTTAAACCACTGGGGGAAACACCCTAGGTGCTGTTGGCTTGCTCCTGCTCAAACAAGGCCATGGCTAGGTGGGATCGAGAGGCCAAGCCCTCCAGGTTACTGAGGACACAGCGGTGGTAGATGTCCTCGCTGAAGCGCGGGTTGCACAAACGCCGCACGTACTTCTGCACCAGCGCCGGCTCCACCGCCCGGAAAACGTGCAGGCCGGAGTAGCGCACGAAGATCTCGTACACGTCCATACTCTCCAGCAGCTCGTCGTTGTCCAGGATGTCGGCGGCCATCTTGGTGCGCGTCGCCATGTAGTCGGCATTGTAGAAGCAGGCCTCCTCGAAGACGTGCCGGTCGAAGCGTCCGTCGCGCAGCGCCTCGCCGGCAAAGGGGGAGGAGGCGGCCGAGGGCTGCTGGTCTCGGTACACGATGGCCGGGCTGAACTCCTGGAAATGGACGGGGAAGAACACCTGCCAGCTGCTGATGGCGTTCATGCGGCAGCGGTTGAGGAAGTCGGCGTTGACCTCGGTCCACACCGAGGCCAGGAAGAAGAGCGTGTCCACCGGGTGCTTCTTGGAGATGATGTCCATCAGCTTGACCTGCGACGGCACCTCCGTCTTCACGCTGATCCAGGGGATCTTCACGTCGCCATAGCGCTTCTCCACCTCGCCGATCATGGCCTTGGCACCGGCGAACACGTCCGTCTGGCTGACCCGCTGCGCGTCAAAGGGGTCGTAGACGAAGAGGAAGGTGAGCAGGACGTTGTCGTGCGTGTCCAGCGCGTTCATGGCGTACATGTCCAGGAAGTTCCCCACGTGGTCCTGCTCGCGCGCCGTGACGGGCAGGATGACCTGCACGCGCGTGGCCTCCGTCACGTAGGGCATGGGGATGATCTCCACGGCGCTGAGGGGACGGAGGAGACTGACCCGCTTCCCGATGACCTGGCTGTGGCCCTTCTGGGTGAAGGCCTCCAGCGCCAGGTCCAGCACGTACTCCATGCCCCGGGTGGGATCGAAGCGGCGGTAGCCGTTGAGCAGGCGCCGCTTGCGGAAGCGCAGCTGGGGCTGGTAGCGCTCGTTGAGGCGCTCCACGGCCGTCTCCAGAACGGCGCTCACGTCAGCGCGGTCGGCGCCGCGCAGCTCGCACTTGGGGGCGCTGTCGGCACACGAGTAGATGTGCTCCTCGGTGAAGTACTCCCAGTTGATGACCTCGAAGCGGGTCTTGGGGCTGAACGGGGGGTTGACCCCAATGGGCCACGTGGTCCCGGACTTCCCTTCTGGAGTCAGATCGCTCAGGTTATTAATCTGGATCTGAGGAAAACGTGAGAAGAGACCCAAAAAACACCATGAGGGTTTCCGGTTGATTTTTCTTTCCTCTGTAACAGCTTGTTTGGGAAGAATGTTGAAGTTAGTCATTTCAATGCATAACTAGCGGCCAACTCTCAAAGCTTAATACCAGCAATACTTGATTATTATCATGTCATTGTATATTTATATATTATATTTGTTGGTGTCATTCTGTGGCAAAAGGCACCCTAGCAGCTAAAGATCATTACCAGTAACAGAGAGGTTGCTTAAGTTAATTTGCCAACTGAGAAACCTTTGTTGTCCTGTCCCTTAATAAGGTATTTTGCCAGAATGCTCAGTCAACTAACAAGGTAAAATAAAGGTTTTTAAAAAATATCTCTCTTGTTTACTGTTGCCTATGTGGAGGACTTTGTATTGTTGGATATTTGTTAAACTGAGTTTTTCTTAGTTGTCCTTGAGGTGATGAATTACAAATGAAACAATTTGTTGAACTGTTCTCAAGAAGACGATACTGAAAGAGATATTCCCACGTGCATTGTGAGTTTTGTGTAGAAACACAATATACCAGTGACAGAATCTCAAAGCCAGAAAAAAGAAAAGAGACATTCTAACTCCACTGAACAATACCAACCTGCAACTGCTGTATCTGTAGGTAGGTCCAGTCCAGTTCCATCTGACTGAAGCGCTTGTGGAGGCGGTACATGAGGCTGGGGTCTGACACGGGGTGAACTGTGAAAGCATTCTTAAACTGGCTGCTGTCCTCTCGCTCTGGGTCTGCGTTCTTCCCCAGCTCAAAGTAGTGATAAGTCATCTCCTGTGGGTGAAATCCAACAGAAGAGATGACTAGGATTTTTACTGTTACACAAGCCGTCGCGTCAGCAACAGACCCGCTGACAACAAAGACAGGCTATTATTGCAAAATCCGGTTGTCCACTTCTTAAAATATCGGACCAGTAACGAAAAGGTTTCAAGATCAAATCACCGAGCCGACAGGTTGAAAATGCGCAAACAAGAACGTGTAGTCGTTGTGAAACGAGATTCAAGAACAACATCAGAAGAGCAACAGAAGTGTCCACTGGGTTTTTACCTGGTGCACCTCCACACAGCTCAGACCCAAGTAGTCGATAATGCAGCGACCCAGCCACTCGTCGGGCCTGACGCTGAGGATGTCGTTGCGGCAGGTGTCCAGGTGAGGCTGCAGGCGGGCCAGCAGGCTGCGGGAGAGCAGGTAGCCGTAGCCCCCGTGGCAGTACCGGGCCCTCTCCTCCCCGCCGATGAACTCCTCCGCCCGGCCCATGTACAGGTCCTGCCCGGTGCTCAGGTGGCCCGCCAGCTCGGCCAGCCTCTCGGCCTGAACGTAGGTGTCGTCCTGGGCCAGGAAGAACCAGTCGTAGTCCGGCCCGTAGTGCTGGTGGAGATGACGCACCGTCTCGTACATCAGCCACACCGGCCTGTCGTCGCCGTGGGCCACCACCGTCATCCCGTGGGGGACCTTGCTGCTGCGCAGGCCTGTGAAGAAGAAGGTCCGGTGGAAGTGGTGGGCCACGGTGCGGTTCACCGCCACGGCCAACGTGTTCAGGGTGGCCCGCGACGTCAGCACGGCCACCAGGAGGCGCTCTCGGATGCCCAGCTCTGTGTGGATGTAGCGTGTCCTGACCAGAGACCGTTCAAAATGTGTAATTGATAATATGCAAATACGATTTGTTTGCATTAATACTACAATGCATTCTGGCATACAATTCTGAACGGTCATGTTAGATCTAAACAAAACTATTTCATTGTCCAGATGGCTAGCTAGCTACTGGGTGAGGATGTCATTGGGTTCATAGTTTAACTCTAGAGGCAAGTCTTAATTCTAACCATCTGCAAGATGTGAGGATTAACACTGTGACTAGGGTTGCAAGGCTACTGATAATTTACATATTCCATCTAAACAAATAATTACCAGGTAATTACTAATTAACTCAAATTTAGAAAATTGTTAAGGATGTCATTCTAAGGTAACTTATCATTTATACTTATAATGACCTAGTACTATTATATACATATTTATTATAATACAATATACTACTAAAAACAAAGGGACATAAAAAAGTACACTATTTTATTTTGTCCATATTGTTTATATATTAGTAGTAGAAAAAAAGCATCTAATCAACAATATTAGTAGTCTGTGATTACCCAAAAAGCTAAATGTTTTTACATTTTTGCTCTAACCCAGAATAATTAACAAAACCCATACAATTCCAAATCTTTCTTGCATGTTACCATGAGGATTGTAGTTGACTTGTAAAGTTCTCCTAGCAACCATAAGAATGCCAAGAGGAGATCATAGTGATATTATGATCAATAAGCCTCAGCATTCTTCATAAAGGTTTGGACGTCCCGGAAATAAAGACACTTATTATTAAATTGATCACCCAGAGTCATTGTCCCATGACGAACATTAAAAACCATATTAGACCATTAAAATCATGGGCACTAGGTTAAATGGCAAATTATAACAGGGTTAAGAGGTGAAACCTCTTGAAAGAAGCAAAACAACAGGATTATCAAAGCATATGGGCTTTTTAAACCAAGGGTGTTTAGAAGTGATTTAAGTGTGTGCAGCTGTGGTCTAAGTGTGTTTAGCTGTGGTCTAAGTGTGTTCAGCTGTGGTCTAAGTGTGTTCAGCTGTGGTCTAAGTGTGTTCAGCTGTGGTCTAAGTGTGTTCAGCTGTGGTCTAAGTGTGTTCAGCTGTGGTCTAAGTGTGTTCAGCTGTGGTCTAAGTGTGTTCAGCTGTGGTCTAAGTGTGTTCAGCTGTGGTCTAAGTGTGTTCAGCTGTGGTCTAAGAGTGTTCAGCTGTGGTCTAAGGGTGTTTAGCTGTGGTCTAAGGGTGTTCAGCAGTAGTCTTAATTTAGGGTATGTCTCCTAAAATTGTAGGCCAACATATTCAACGGCACATCCACCCTAGAGTGTTTTAGATCCTGTATGAAGGGATAAAAGCTTAAGCCTATTAAATGGGTGAACAAACAACAATCCCTGTGAATCAAACAGAGTGTGCTATCTAAATGCCCTCATACTGGAACAAAGTGTGATGCATCTGCAGCAAATGCCCCTTTTTATTAATGCATTACACTACCACAAGGTCTGGGTTCATGTCCTAGTTAAAAAAAAAAGTTTGATCAATAAAATGAAATGAAATTCGGTGTAGACGTTGTTAATGTTGTAAATAATTTTAGCTGGAAATTGTAAATTTTCTTATGGAATATCAACCCAGGCAAACAAAGGCCCAGTGTCATCAGCCATCAGTCCTGTGTTCCAACAGCATGTCGTGTTTGCTAATCGAAGCTGATCATTAAAAGGCTAATTGATTATTAGAAAACCATTTTGCAATTATGTTAGCACAGCTGAAAACTGTCCTTCTTTAGACTAGTTGAGTATCTGGAGCATCGGCAATTGTGGGTTTGATTACAAGCTTAAAAAAGCTAGAATCATTACACTGTTTACTAAACACTGTTTACTACTCCCTTCACAAAACTGCGCAAAATAGTAACAGTGAGAAGACAAATACATTAGTGTCTTGTTTGAGAAACAGATGCCTCCCAGGTTCTCAACTGGCAGATCCATTAAATAGTACCTTACAAAGCACCAGTCCTGATGGTAATAGTGAAGAAGTGACTCTGGCATGCTGGCCTTCTAGGCAGAGTCACAAATAAAAAGCGATAAATCACACTGGCCAATAAAAAGAAAAGATTAAGATGGGCAAAGGAAGATAGGGAAAATACGTTATGGACAGACAATTCTAAGTTTGAGGTGTTCAGATGACAAAAAATATGTGTGGGATGCAGACCAAATGAAAAGATGCAGAAGGAGTGCTTGATGCCATCTGTTAAGCATGGTGGAGGCAATGTGATGGTATGGGGGTGTGTTGGTGGTGGTAAAATGGAAGATTTGTACAGGGTAAAAAGCATCTTCAGGAAGGTTTGCTATCACACCATTGTGCAATGCCATGCCATACCCTGTGGACAGTGCTTGATAGGAGCCAATTTCCTTCTACAACAGCACATTGACCAAAAGCACAGCTCTAAACTATGCAAGAACTATTTAGAGAAGAGGCAGTCAGTTGGTATTCTGCCTAGGATGGATTGGCCAGCAGTCACCTATTGAGTAAGAAGTGTCCATCAAGCCAATCCAAATTGTGGGAGGTGCTCCAAGATGCATGGGGTGAAATCTCTTCAGATTACCTCAAACTGACAACTAGAACGCATAAAGGTTTTTCAAGCAAAGTTTGAAGGACCCAATTATTATTTTGATTAATAATCATTATGTCTAACCTTGTCAATGACAATATTTACTATTCAAAATAATTTCCTTAGGTTTTCATAGAAAACTAGGACATTTCTAAGTCACAGAAAACTTTTGAACAATAGTGTATCCATACATAAGCGGTGTTGGTGGGTTGTTTAAAAATTCTTTTGCAGAAAATACCTGTCATATGCCTGCCACTGAGGGAATTTTCTCAAAACGGATTTAAAAAGGAAAAATAGATCCAACAGCGCTGCCTCTTTAGGACACACTGAAGTAGCTTTCCATTTGCAGGCTCATTGTCTCTAAAACTAGGGTTAGGATCTGTCTTCAAATTTGCATTAATTCCATATTAACTCCATAATGCTTACCTGAGGACCTTCTTGTGTGGTTTGTTAGGATCCTTGTGGTATGGTACAACACGTGGCTGAAAGTCCTCATTATCAAGACCACCTCTTTGCTCTCCTTGAGGTTCTCCCTTATTGTGGCCTAAGAACAGAACCCCATTGCCTAGTTCATATCCACATGAGTCATCTGAGTCTCCCTGGTTCCAGGAGACCATTAGTAGACTTAAGCTGCATCCCAATGAGAGCCCCAGGACAAGGGGGAGCGCAGGCCTAAACACGGCCAGAAAGGAAGAGAGACGCATAGCAAAACCGGAGGACTTCAGAGTTGTCAATAAAGTTTCATGTTCTTCTGAGGGTTTCTATACAAATATTTACAGAATGCTGTTCCCAACTCACCTAATTAGTCAAGATTTAGTTATGACAAGTTAACACAATTGCTTTTTTTGCACTAAAGAGTAAATAGATATCTCACTGTCAGTGCTGTTTAAAAACGAATGTAGAATCATTTAATATTGCAAGGCCTTTAATAAATAATAACTGGACACAGTGACAGCTTTATTGACTGCCACTCTTGACTTCAGCTGTCAACTAACTGTCCAATAATAAACGTATCCATATTCCAGCAACTGAATGCCTGTCATTAAAAATGGTTCTCAATTAACTAACGCCACCTAGTTAGAAAATTGGTTCCATAAAAACATTTGACTTGTTTGTTAGCTAGCCACCTACAATAACAAATTCCAACTGGCTTGCTAGCTAACTAGGAATATAATGACTCTATAGCTAGCTAACGTTAGCGATTTCAATAGAAACCATAGCTTCACAACACAATTCAAATTTTAGAAACCCTGATAAAACAACATTCAAGCCTCGGTATCAGCTAGCAAACTAGCCAACGCGTTGCATGTCCTCCTTCGTTCTCTTCCTGTAACAATTGGTGTTTTCTTCTTCATTTTTTTTGATGGAGTTGCAATTATCCATTTTATTGTCTGTAGGTCATTAGTCAGAGATGAATCACATTCCTTGTCAGGGTGATCAACATAAACACGGCACGAAGTAGGCTATATAATTTAAATGATGGCTTGCAAGCTAGCTACTTTAGCCAGCTAACTTACGATGTCGACCTTTTTCTAACATCAGCAACTTCCTGATAGTCACTCGTTAACCATACTCTCAAAGCGTCTCTCAAATCTTCGTGAATTATTTAAAAATAGATACTGCTATTACTGGAACATCCTACACAGCAGCCAGTGTAAGGATGACGTGGGCTTATCTGCAAATATTGCTTCTTATTCTGCTTCCAACAGAAGATGCCTGGATCAGTGCCAACACTCCGATGCGCTCGACTCATACCCCAGGTCCCCAGGATTCGTGGGGCAACATTCTGGCAGACACGTCATCAGACGTCTATTGATTGGGTCTGAGGCGTTGGGCCGTCCTAACTGTCTATAAATTCATGGATCTTGAAGTTATACATTGCATCACTTGGCAAAGTCTGTAGATAAAAATGCTGTTTATAGGTTAAGGGAAACTATTTAACAATGTCATGTTTTATGCATCGATTTGAAGTGAAGGACAATAACTGATGTATTTTGGAAATCATAGTCCGTTAGCCACTCATATGGATAAATCAAATAGATTCATATCTTTATTACAACTCCATAATTTCGTATTTCTACAGTTGTACCCATAAATGCTGCCTTGCATCTACGTAACAAACATATCGTATAAGATAATATGATAGGGCTAGCACAGTGTTTAAAATGCTTCAATTAAGTGTGATATTACAATTCGTAACTTTTAGCTAATTACATAGGCCTACTGTAGTCTTTACGTAAGGGGAGACAGGCTCGGAATTCCAGAATGTAAGGCGGGGTATATGTTTCAAACCGCCCTTGGTTTACCATATTCAGTCTGTCGGGTGCCTTCAGTTCGGTCAGTGACTGAAAGCCGGCGAAAAGTGGGCACGCTACATCGGTGTGTTCCGTACGATTCCGAAACTAATAGCAACGACTTTCCACAAGGTAATATTGCCAGGCATTAGTTTAAAACAGCTGTATTCTAATAAAACCCGGTTTTGTAATAATGAGAGGTACTGTCTATAGGCGGTCAATTAGCGGGCTAGCTAGCGAACCACTTAGTAGTAACATTTGTTTACTCCTTTAACTAGTATGAATCGTTCAACAAAAGCTATGTATTGGTTAAACTGACACACTCTTTAACGTTTTTAATTGGTGATATTAATAGTGACATGTATTCGCTATGCGTCATTTGATAGCCACCTTTTGGCGTAGTGTAACCGGCTAGGCCATGCTAACTGCTATCCACCGCCATCATCAGTTCTTTACGGATTAGACGTCAATTGTTACATGTGAGCTGCCTTAATTCAAGCGGCGGTGCATCTTGTGCACATGTATCGTTTAGGTAAATAGAATACGTTGGCCCCATAGCATAGTAGGTCTTCTCTAGGATTCGTGATTTCATCGTCTTGTCAACACCTCAACTCCCCGCTGTTTTCCTCGTTAGTCGTCGAAGTCAACATCTTTTTACTTTTTGTTTTTAATGCGTGTGCTAAGGCGGAATCATGCCATCAGACCTTGCTAAGAAGAAGGCAGCGAAGAAGAAGGAGGCTGCAAAAGCCCGCCAGGCGCGTACTAAGAAAACTGACGAGCTTAATGGGGAAAACGACCAACTAGAGAGCCAGGAAAATGAAGTAGACAGCAACGGTGAGAAAGCAGTTATCCGTTTGATTTATTCCTTATCCACTGGTTAATTGTTTTGAAGTTACGCTAAGCTTGTGACAAATGTTTCTTTCCAGACTAACGCCTAATGGCTTCCAATATGCATGGTAGTCAAGCTTTAACCCTCACGCTAACACTAATACTCATGCTCAATATAGTCAACGGGACTATTGTGATTGACAGGGGTAGCTAGCCCGACCAAGGAGCTGGATGAGTTTGAGCTCAAGAAGCTGGAGGCGCGGGCGGTGACAGGGGTACTTGCGTCCCACCCCAACAGCACCGACGTGCACATCGCCAGCCTTTCGCTCACCTTCCACGGCCAGGAGCTGCTGACCGACACCAGCTTGGAGCTCAACTCCGGGAGGCGTTATGGCCTCATCGGCCTAAACGGTACAGGTGTGTAAGTCCGCCGGTCTCCCGCCACAACCGCGAACATTTTCACTGACTTCACATCAGTAGACCATAGGGTCTGCAGTAAGAGTTTGTGGGACATATGGAGTTTTTTTCTGTTTAGAGGAAAAAAACAAACGTGTGGTTTAGGATGTTTCCAGTGTGTAATCAAGTGTTTTCTTTAGCATTTAGTTTTCTTGTTCATTCTATTGAGTAATAATTGAAATTCAATGCAGACTTAGTCTTTTGTCCATCCTATTGAATCTAGGTAAAACATTTTGCCAAAAAAGATCCCTTATAGTGAGGACTTTTGGCAAATACACATTTGGTATACTTGTGCGTTGTTTTAATCTTATTTGATAAAATCACTTAGAAAAACAATGATTCAGCCAGTTTGTGAATAACAGATGGACTGTTTTTTTTTTTTTTTCGTTCAAAGTATGCATGTTAGCTTTGTTTATTGTCGCTCTTGCCTCTGGGTGCTGTATCACTAACCTGTATCTCCCCCCACCCTCGCAGGAAAGTCCATGCTGTTGTCAGCCACCAGCCATCGTGAGATCCCCATCCCAGAGCACATTGACATCTACCACCTCACCAGGGAGATGGCCCCTAGCGACAAGACAGCCCTGCAGTGTGTGATGGAGGTGGACCAGGAAAGGATCCAGCTGGAGAAGGAGGCGGAGCGCCTAGCAACTGAGGACTGTGAGTAGGGCAACACGGTTCCTGTAAATAACAATAATGTTCCCTAGTTTTCCCAAATCCTGATTGGACGGTTGCCTGAATAGGGTGCATCCTATTGGCTGGGATTACTGGGGACATCAGATACTTCCTGCTGTTTCCTTTACGACACTGTTCCACAACAATACCAAGAATATAGTTATTTGATGGCTCTAAACCACACATCGGGAAATTATAAAGTAGCCTTTGTTGGTTCAGCCTTCTAAGCCGCTGGGCTTTCAGAATAGCATCTTTCCACCTGCTTTTCTGTCTACTGAAGCATGAGAAAATGCTTCACAAAGCATTTCACAAAAGTTCAGCTCACGCTGACCAGCAGCAGTTGAATCCACTGATGCCTTTCTTCTCATCGTCCCACAGCGGAGTGTGAAAAGCTGATGGAGCTTTATGAGCGTCTGGAGGAGCTGGACGCCGACAAGGCGGAGGTGCGGGCCTCCCGGATCCTCCACGGTCTGGGCTTCAGCGCCGCCATGCAGAAGAAGCAACTCCAGGACTTCAGTGGAGGGTGGAGGATGCGTGTGGCTTTGGCCAGGTGGGAAAGCTGGTGTCTGCGTGAAGGCTTGGCCTCTCTGAGCCGGTCTCCTGGCTGGGGTTTGTCCCCCGGAGTGTGGGGGTATTGGGACACGGTGGGAGATATTTATGGCACATGGTCGTCAGGTTTCATTATGTGCCTTGACTGGTGAGCCCTGCGCACATGATGGCCCATCACAGATGTCAATGATCTTTACAAGTCCAATACTAAGCATGGGGACAAACCGCCTGAAAGCTGCTGTCAGGAATTATCCACCGGCTGGTTTGATTCTGTATACCGTAGCTATTACATCAACCCAGTTTTTTACTATTTAATTTACAGTAGTAACCAGTTGGTAAAGCAAAAAGGGGGTTTGTGGTATAGGCTACCAAGGTTAGATCTGTTGGTAAGCAGGACGCTTTGCCAAATGCTTGGATTGTCATTGGGTTAGTTTTCAATAGGGATGAGGCTCCTTGGGGTTCTGACCTATTGGTTGTATGACACCCCATGGGGTCTTGATTCTTCACGTGACAGTGTCCTCGTCTTCCTCCCAGAGCTCTGTTCATCAAGCCCTTCATGTTGCTGCTGGACGAGCCCACCAACCACCTGGACCTGGACGCCTGCGTGTGGCTGGAGGAGGAGCTGGCCGCGTGAGTGGCCTCCTTCCTCCACCCTCAGTCAAAGGACTTCTGCCGTGTTGTTTTTAACGCTCTTAATGTCCCCCGGTTCCCTTGCCAGGTTCAAGCGGATCCTCGTGCTCATTTCTCACTCGCAAGACTTCCTGAACGGAGTGTGTACCAACATCATCCACCTTCACCAGAAGAAGCTCAAGTACTACACTGTAAGAACACCCCCCCCCCCCCCCTTCCTGGGATGTTAAATATAGATGTAAATATACAGCAAGGTCTATATTTTGGTCTTTGGCAGAGGCCTTTAGCACGCATATGTTTCAAGATACTGGAGTATTAGGTAAAACAGCCACACAAATCAGTAGGGGCACTCAATGAATTATTTATTAGTAAAAGTCAGATCTGGATGAAGGACAAAATAAATAATAAAAATAGCCAACATTAGTAATGTTTTCATAGTTGTGATGGGGCTCGTTAGTGTTTGACAAGCGTGTCTACACCCCTTTGACCAAGCGTGGCCGGGAACAGCATTCATTAGAAAGGAATAACTGTGACAAAGAATGGCAAATGCAGCGGTTAAAGGGCCGTGCTTATCACCCCGTCGAAGGCAGCTGCAGAGCGATCCCAGGAGAGTAGTCTAGACGGACACTGCCAAACCGTGGGGGGAGGGGTAATGACGTGTGCCAGACAGCGTGGCGGACAGCTGCAGGTTTGTGCCGGCCAATGACGCGACGTGACCAGGCACATTCTCTCCCACTGAAAGGGCAACTATGACCAGTACGTGAAGACCCGGGAGGAGCTGGAGGAGAACCAGATGAAGCGCTTTAACTGGGAGCAGGACCAGATCTCACACATGAAGGTAAACAGTGCCACCTTGTGACCACGTGGAGAGTTGCCACACTCCTGATTTCAGATGTTTTAGTTGTTTTGACTACCCCAGGGGCAGCATTAGTTAGTAGAAATACCCCAGGGGGCGCATTATATAGTCATGGACAACCCCGTACTGGATGGGCAAAACTGATGGCTACCCCTGTTTTCTGGTCCTCCTGGACCAATGTGGAATAGTCCTGGGTTTTTCTATCAACACTTGTTGCGTAGGGTGGTCCAGCGCCTGTACTGCTGCAGCATGGGTTCAAATCCAGACCAAAGTATGCATAAGGATATAATAAGTACTGCATAAAATGCCCCCGAAAAAAACTAAATGTGTATGAAATGTGTCTTCCTGCTTTGTAGAACTACATCGCCAGGTTTGGTCACGGCTCGGCCAAGCTGGCGAGACAAGCCCAGAGCAAAGAGAAGACCCTGCAGAAGATGGTGGCTTCGGGCTTGACGGATCGCGTGGTGAATGACAAGGCACGGGAGGTTTACTGTGTGTTGTACCTCAGCGGTGGTGCGTTTTCATATGAGGGGGGAAAAGACGTGGTCTGGGGTAGTTCAGGATTTAAGCTGTTACCACGGCAGCGCGGGTTAATCAAGCCCTCTGCTATTTCAGCACATTCTTATTAATGATGCATGAAGGGCCCACAAATATGAAATATATTCATCTCTTTCTCTCATAGACACTGTCATTTTATTTTCCGTCCTGTGGAAAGATCCCCCCCCCCGTGATCATGGTTCAGAACGTCAGCTTTAAATACAGTGACAACCAGGTCCGTATGAAGCCACAACCATCTACCTTTTTCATATTGTCTTCCTGCTCGTTCCTGCTCACCGGTCTCTTCCCATCAGCCACACATATACAGGAGCCTGGAGTTTGGCATTGACCTGGACACGCGGGTGGCCCTGGTGGGGCCCAACGGGGCTGGGAAGTCCACGCTCCTTAAACTTCTCATGGGAGAGGTAGGTGGTGCCTTTCCAGTCGGCCATTATTGCTTCACCGTAAAGCAGTGACTGTGATTGTAGTCCATCATTCTTCACGTGTCTCTTTCGTTCTTATTTCCCTCTCACACGGTGTCTCTCTCCAGCTTCTCCCCACGGACGGCATGATCAGGAAACATTCGCACGTGAAGATTGGCCGATATCACCAGGTGGGAGAAAGGACATGTAACGTTTCCTCGCGCAGTTAACGTAGACCGAACTCCCTCGCTGCTCGCTAGATGTTTGTTTGATGAAACCCAGATGTTTCTGCACAGATAAAGTGCTTTAACATGTTTCTGAACGACTGTTGTACCTGTATGGCGGGGCTGTAGCATTTGACGGAGCAGCTGGAGCTGGACCTGTCTCCGCTGGAGTACATGATGAAGTGCTACCCGGAGATCAAGGAGAAGGAGGAGATGAGGAAAATCATTGGTCGATATGGCCTTACAGGAAAACAGCAGGTGAGTCTGATTGGCTCAGTCTAGGAACAGGAGGAGCTGCCTGGTATAAAAACGCTGTCTGAACCTTGTGATTATGGCCTGACTATTTGTTCTAGGCCGGTCTGCTTGCATTTGCTTTTAATTTGGTTTGGCACCTGACTACTTGAAATGGTTAGGAGACAAGACCAATGCAGTGGGTTATTGTATTTTGTGCCACCGCATTGTTTCGAAACACACCTGTTCTTTTAGGCCAAATGTGGGTCCATTTTTGCATTGGTGGGTAGAATGTTTTTTTTTACCAAACAGTACTCTATAAAGTTCAAATGTTTAACTTCTTTTTTACCCTGAAGTCAAGTCTGAGTATATAGATCACAGTTCGGAGAGGGCGTGGCAGGTCACGTTCATTTGTCCTCTTCCTGCAGGTGAGCCCGATCAGGAACCTGTCGGACGGCCAGAAGTGTCGGGTCTGCTTTGCCTGGCTGGCCTGGCAGAACCCACACATGCTCTTCCTGGACGAGCCCACCAACCACTTGGACATCGAGACCATCGACGCCCTGGCCGACGCCATCAAGGACTACGAGGGCGGCATGATGTTGGTCAGCCACGACTTCAGGCTCATTCAGCAGGTACCACCCTTACTCCCCTTTCAGTCACTCGCAGTCCAAAAGTATGGCCCTGGGAAATGGGCTGTGTGATCTTCACTTCAACACTACTGATGGATAAAGGTTAGGTAACTCAACGAATAAACTTACAGATTATACAATCATTTATTCATCACAAATCAACAACTGCATTATAGCGTGGACAATAAGTACTCCGCTAGCTTCAACAGCTGTTGTTGCCCACTTTTGCTAAAAAACGTTGTGTAAGGGCTTTTTTGAATGCAAGGCTCGCTTTATTAGGGTTGGTGTGAGGTCCTTCTGTTAAAGAGAAATGTTACAATTTCACCAATGACCAACACCAGAAACTTTGGTCATTAGACATGACCAATTGAGGTTGTTTCATTTGCTAATCTTCTGCTGATGAGCCCAACTCTTTTTTTCTCACTCCAGGTGGCTAAGGAGATCTGGGTTTGTGAGAAGCAAACAATCACCAAGTGGAACAGAGACATCTTAGCTTACAAGGAACATTTAAAATCGAAGATTGACAAGCAAGCGCATGATATCTAGAACACTTTTTGCTATATCGGAGCCAGTAAACCTAATATCACGGTTTTGGACTTCCAAGTGCTTCTGTGGTGGAACGGTTATCTTCACCTGCTCGAGGCTAAGATCCCTTCCCCTCAATCCTAAAATCAACACACCGCAAGGTCAGCGTCTAGGGGCAAATTGACCTTTCATCCACCACCTGGTCAGGCTGCACTCTGATTGGCTGACTCCACTCTGATTGGCTGACTCCCCTGAACCGTCTAAGTGCATTATGAAATGCATTCCATCGTCATTGAAAAAGTTTTATTTTTCCAAACAGTGTATTATCAGTTTAAAATGAATGCAGCAGCTTTTGGGTCAGTTTCTGATGATATTGCATCATTGACCTGTTCCCTGTGTCAAAGAGCATCAGTAATGCCTTATTTTTATTTTAACGTATTGCAAGAATGGTTTGTCTGAATAAATGACCTAATTGAATATGGTCTCATATTTTGGGAACTTTGAACAAACATCAGTTGAAATTCAAAAGGCATTTTTATTACTTCAGCAGGTTCCTTAAAGAATGTAGGGAATACAGTGCAAAACCATGTACATTGAGAAAATAAACTATTACATTTCTGTGGAAACATAACATGACAAGCAAAACTATATCTCCTAAGGGAGTTACTTTGGATTCCTGCTGTAAGTGGCCAACCGGTCTCCACAACCATATCACTACGCTTTTTAGTAGCTGGTTCATCAAAAGTTTCCCAACTGTTTATTAAACCTGCATGAGCATGAACCAGCCGACAATGTAGTTTCTTGACAATCCATGAAATGGGTAAAATTGGGGTTAACTGTTAGACATAGAACATTGTCAGTGTCGGATTATGCAGGTATGTGTACCTCCGTAGCGTTTAGTAATTGAAGATTCAGGCAGAACTACCTTGGACATTAGGTTAAATACATGCTGTGACTTTGGGTGTAAGTAATATCCCTGAACCATTCCCAACTGCTATCATGCAACCCTATACCTTTGAGGTTCAAATGCTCTGGGCTAAAGGTTCTGGAAAGTAAAGATCTAGAGTCGGCTTATGTAGGAAAAATGCTAACCTGACCCATATTCCGCCTTAAAGGACACGTTCAACCTACCCCTGGTTTTACATAGCACAATCAGGTGAGATACTTATCAAGGTGATAACAATAACGGGTTTAGGGTAAATACAAAGAGCGGGAAACCTGTCTAGAACTTTAGAGGCTCTCATTTTCCAAGGTAATATGGCCACCCCTCCTAAGACTTCAACAGCGATGGTCGACTTGTGATTGATTAGTGCCACTAGTCACTGTCGAAGCAGTGCATTTAGAGCTGGGTTCTCTTCGCCCAGACTTCGCCAAGCCTCTCGCGCTGGCAGGTTGAGATCGGCCGAGCGTTGCGCTAGCTGACCCCGAGCATCCGCAGAAAGGTGCTGGAGGATCACTGCTGATCATCGTCATCGGAGACCTGGTCGGGGGGGATGACACGAGTGTGGCTCGCCCGGATACTGGTGATGTTGGGACAGGAAGCGATGAGGTTGGCGATGCCCGAGCAGGTCACGCCGGAACCGTCTAGATTCAACTGGTTTAGACGCATGCGCCTCAAAGGCTTTAGTCCTGGGGGGGAAACGGGGCAGAAAAACAACATGTGGTTGCGTCCATCTACAGATGCAGGTACAGGACGGATCGTGTGTGTGTGTGGACTTACCGTGGTCGGTGATGCGTGTGCGGCTAAGATTGAGTTTAACCAGCTGGGCACAATGGACCAGACCCCTCCTCACTACCGTGTCGCCCACCTGAGTACTGGCCAGGCCTAAGACCTGAAACAAAAAGCTTTTAATGCCAGCACTGGGCACATGGGTGCTGCATAAAGTCTGATGGGGATTGGCTTAACGGACCCAGAGAAGTAGCATTTGAAAGAACAAAAATATGTCGAAAACCCGTTTGAAGATCTTTCACGGTTTACTGGTCTCGGTGTGGTTAGAACAGCCACAACCAGAGGAGCCAATCACGGGGCCGTGTGTGTTGATGATGTTTGGAACTTAAATTGTATTTCTTTAAATATATATTTCTAGGCACTTAATGATTTACTGAACGAGACGGGTGAAGTTTGCGGGAGGAGCCGTAGCAGACGGCAGCGTTCTGAATTACCTGAAGGTGCGGCAGACTTCTGACGAGGGCGGCCACCCCTCGGCTGGTGGTGGCAGTGCGGTCCAGACACAGCTCCAGCAGCTCCTGCAGACTGCACAGGGAGGCCAGGGCCACGTCCGTCACCTGGGTGTTACTGAGGGACAGCTTCTTCAACCTGAAAACAAGCACATTTGTGGACCCTCCTAGTATGGTATTCATCAGAACTCACCGATGCAAATATATATATTTTTTTGCTGCAGAAAATTCATTGTACGAGTTCAGTTAGTCTGTCTGTGTTTCTGTTTTCTGGTGCTTAAAGACCCGGATTCTGGGCAATGTTGTGATTGTAAAGGTAGCTGGTTTCTGAACGTGAGCCAGCTAGAGCAGCACTTTCACTTTTGTGTTCTAGACTTTGGAACCACGAATACTTTTTATTTGAAGTAACAGGGCAAGGAATGTGAGAGGACAATATTCTCAGGGCTGGTGGTAATACCATCCCTATGTTGAAGTGTGAGCATCATGCTGTTGGGAATGTTTCTCAGTGGCAGGAACTGGAAGACAGGATGGAGCAAAAAGAAAAATACAGAGATATCCTGATCCACCTCAGATTGAGGCAAAGAATCATCTTTCAGCTCAACAGCACACAGTGAAGACGATGCTTGAGTGGCTTTCAGGACAGTCTGGAAGCCAAAGGCCGGACTTCAATCCCATTGAAAATAAGTGGACGACTTAAAGACCCCCCCCCCCCAAAGGACCCAGTAAACTGACTTCCACATTGTGCTATTCTTTTTATATAAATGTTGGATCAATATTGCAAGACATGTAAGACCTCAACACTTTGTCAAAAACAAGCCAGTGTAGCGTGACCTGACCTGGTCATGGCGGCCAGCTGGGTGACCCCGTGGTCAGTGACGGTAGTGTAGTCGGTCAGGTCCAGCTCCGACAGCAGGGACAGTCTGGAGAGGAAGGCCATGCCAGCGTCGGTCACCAAGTGGCGTCCCGGCAGAGTCAGGTGGGTCAGTTTAAGACCTGGGTGGACGGCAGAAAGAAACGTCACTAACTACACCCTGCGAAAACTCAAGCCAATACATATACACTGGCCACTGATGACCATTGAGAGCCGATAAATGGAGTCTGACCCACTGATGAAGTGGAACCAGTAAAACAGCCTTTTCTCTGCAGCATCGTACTGAACCAAACAAACAGCATGTAAAGCGTCGGGCCCTATGTAGAATCCATCAATCCGCCGCTAATTACGTTTTTCCCGATTGACAGACGGCTCACCAGAGACGATCTGTAGGGCGTGGTTGCCGTCAGCGACGGCGATGCCAGCCAGGCTTAAGGCAGACAGGGAGGGGTGTGTGGCCAGGTGCTCCAGAGAGCCCTCGCCGATCCCCGTCCCGTCCAGGTAGAGGGTCTGCAGGCCGGGCAGCTGGGCCAGGGCTGACACATCCACCACCTGGCGGGCGTAGGAGGGGGCGGGGCTTTGGTCACAATACTGGGAGATGTCACTAATACACGTGTGAGGGGTTGCTGCACAGTGATTGTCTTCATGGGATTGCACGTGTGGTGATCCACTGGGTGTAGCGTTTTTGTGGTTGTGTGTGTGTGAGGGTTTGGTTTCGGTGTACCTATGAGGACCTGATGCCCATAAAAGACTGAGGAATTGAACATCTCTTAATGCTTTGTAATTAAGGGGGTGGGATGTGGGTTCAGGGCGCTGTACCTTAGTGTGCTTGATGCTCAGCAGTCGTAGCTGTTGCACACAGACAGGAAGCACGGCCAGGGTGGCCTCGGTGACAGAGGTGTGGTTCAGGCTGAGCTGGGTGAGAGAGGAGCTTGCGGACTGCAGGTACAGCACCATCCCCACGTCGCTCACTTTGGTCTGGTCCAGAGAGAGAAAAGACAAGTTCTTCAAGCCTAGGAGACAAGAGGAACAAAGTGATGGATCAGCTGTCCTCCTTTCAAGTTTTGGCTACTTTGTAAAGGAGTTAACATTTGAGCTTAAGCTCAAGACATTCAGTTATTTTTGCCAAGTCGAAATGCTACTCAATAACACCAGAGGTTTGAATCCCATAGGGCCCTGTTGAAGGTGGCGGAAATTGGCTAAACGCAGTCTGGGGTTGAAGCCAATGTACGGACTTGTGTTAGGTTGTGCACCTGCAAGCTCAATTGTCAGGAAATGACTTCTCCTCCAGTGAATACTTCTTCATTGAGCCAGCAGTGTGATACAAATATGAGATGTGCATTGGAGGACACATCTTAATGTTTGACACTCCAGATTTGTTTTCGTGTTATTTTTTTGATGTGGCATGCCCAGAATCAAAACAGAACCGCACAAAATTGTCTTCGTAAAAAAAAAAAAAAAAGGTATTTGACAATTTATACATATCAAAGCTTGTAAATTTGTATTCTAGCTTGGGATCATAACTTATTGAATATTCACATTTGATAAGTTCAGGTACCCTTCCTTGTCTGAGTCTGTTTGGTGCGTAGAGTAGGGCCTCACCTGTGATGTGTTGCAGACACGAGTCTGTTAACTTGCTACATGAGGCCAGGTTCAGGTGTTGCAGTTTCTGCAGGCTGGACAGCACAGAAAGGCCTGCATCTGGAAAACGTTTGAAAACACCGAGAGCGACCAGCCAGAACGCTTAGATACATTCTACGTACCGCATGTGAAAGCTCACCCACATTCCTTCATTGGTATATCTGAATTACAGAAGGCTTACGAGCTAGTGACACCGCGTCAGTGGCGGACGGTCGGAGCTCTGCAGGCATACCTGTAATGAGAGGAGAGTTGACCAGGCTAAGGTGCTTCAGTGCTGTGAAAGCCCGGAGCTGCCGCAGCAGCTCGTTGGTGGAGTACGGGTAGCAGTTGAGGACAAACTTCTGCATCGGGCAGCCGAAGAAGAGCTCCAGGGTGCGCGGGCGAAGGAGCCTCTCGCGGGACATGTGACTGAGCAGGAGCTCGGCCAGCTCGGGAGTCAGACAGGACAGGCTGCTGCTGTACTGCATGCTGGGAGCTTGGGAGCGGTGGGGGGGGGGGGTTAAAGGAATTGGTTACGTGGCTAAACATTTATTTCTGAAGCACATTTCTAGAACCCATTTGTGAGGTTTGTCTCTGACCCGTCATGAGATTGACGGTGGCCCGCGTGGCCATGACACAGAGAGAGGCCACGCTGGGCATCCGGAAGGGTTTCTTGGGGGGGGATGGCTGGCCCTGGGCGGCCTGGGGGTCGTCCTGGGCGGCTCTCTGGAAGCGCTCCACTGCAGCCTGGGCGGCGGCCCCCGGCCCCACGCGACCGGCATCCTCCCCCAGGCCTAGCGCCTGGCCTTCTGACGCCCCCTCCCTGGAAGACACGCCCATTTTGGAACAGGTTCTCGTCAAACGGGCACATCGCCATTTCATGGACATTTGTGATCCCGCATGCTGTGTCGGAAGTCTGAATTCCTCAGTCAGACTTAAGATCAACGCGTTTATTGGCGTTCTGATTAGCACCCAATGTTGACCCAAAGCAATTCCCATTTGCTATGTACTTGCCAATAACATTAAATTCCAAAATCATGTTTCCAATGTTGTAAATGACTATTGTAGCTGGAAACGTCAGAATCTTTATGGAATATCTAGAGGCCCATTATCAGCAACCATCAGTCAAGTTTTTGCTAATCCAGGTTGATTGTTTTAAAAGGCTAAAGAAGCAACAAAACTGTCCTTTGGATTAGTTCAGTATCTTCAGCATAAGCATTTGTGGGTTTAATAACAGGCTCAAAATGGCCAGAAACAAAGAACTTACTTCTGAAACTCGTCAGTCTACTGTTATTCTGACAAATGTGGGACATGTTATTTCAAATGGACAAAACAATTAGCTTTTCATTCAAAAACATATACATTTCATAGTGACCCAACACTTTTGAACAGTATTAAAAAATGGTTTTACAACACAAAAAAAATGACTGTATCAGCTAGTGTTAGGGTGGGTACTTACTGGGTGTCTGTTAGCCTGTTCTGCCCATAATATAAGCTACGGTTAGAGTGGGTACACACCGTAGTCTATTGCCACTGTCTGGCCACTGGTGCCTGGGCTCTGGCCCCCCACGCAACCGGTTCTCTGGGAAGAATGGTAACCGGGGCATACCTGCTGAGGTAATCACAGGTTGGGCTTTTGGGATTCAGCAACACAGTCAACGTGCACGTGCACCAGAATTACAAATATGTATTCATTCAGTTTTCCTGTAAAATACTACAAAAAAATATTATTGAACCGCTGGTCCCTAATCACAATTTTCAGCTTCATGTTTCTCTGCGTCTCTAAGGATTCCCGGTTAGCAATCCTTAGTAATGAACTTCACCAAAATATGCCTTCCGAGACTCTAGAATTACTGGGTGGTTTCTGAGGCATAGATTCATTGAGAAAGCAGTACTCCCATATTAAAGTCCCAGGTTGGACAATAATGTTTCAGAAGTGACTGCTGAGAGGAAAAAAAAAAGCTGGACGAAACAAGCAATGGGAAGTACCATTCTGGAGGAAGGGCAGCTCCATCTCGTCCTCAGGCATCTCTTCGTCGTCGGAGCTGGCAGCCTCTTCTTCATCGCCAGGAATTAGCTTCCGGCCACGTCCTGCCGGGGGAAAAGCTCAGTCTTGACACGGACTCCCATGACTGTTAAGGGTGGAGCATTCACAGCTGGGGATTTGCGCAACGGTGGCATTTCTCAAAATGGTTTTCTTCCTCTCAAGCCAGGAGCGCATAGGTCAGCGAATCGCTGCCCAATTTGCTTCTTAACATTTGTCTGATTTTCCAAGCAGCAAGAGTGTTTGCAAATGTATCATCGCCCCTTAGACCACTGGAAACCCTGTAAACGCAACTCTGGGAAAAATTAAGAGATCACTGCAGCTTTTGATTTCCTTAACAAACAAGACAAAAAGGAAACATTTGAATGCGGAAGAGAAGGGTTCGATTTGAGAGACCACTGCGAGTTTAACCCTCAGTCAAAACTTTCCGTTTCAGCTTTTTTGGATAGGCAAGAAAAAGGTTCAGTGGTCTCTGATTTGTTTCCAGAGCCGTACATAGAAATGACAAGATCAATTAGATGATGAATATGGTCTCAATATGGCACAGGTGACTCTTACCCCAGGAGTGGGATGGCCCGGTCATTGGGGGGTCGACCCCAGGGACGCCAGCGTACCCCACTGCCTCTTCCCAGAGCTGGCGGGGCAGAGGTGGGGGGAGAACAGGAGACTCCCCCTCTTCCTCCTCCGCTGGGATCTCAGGCTGCAGTAGTGGAGTGGGCAGCGGCGGTAAAGCCACCTCCACCGGGCCAGCCGGGACACGTGCGGTTGGGCTGGGAGAGTCCTGGGGAGTCTCAGGGGGGGTGGTCTGGATGCAGAGGGCGGCGTTGGGCGTGAGGCCCAGGGAACGCAGGGAGCAGGCCAGTTCTGCCTCCCCGAAGCGCTTCCGTGGGAAGCCCTGGAGGAGGGAAAAGGAGGCCAGGGAGGGGTGGCGCCCCGAGATGTGCTCTACCACGCTGCGCAGGGGGGCGTCGGCCGGGAAGCGCTCCCGCATGGACTCCCCGGAGGGCAGACGAATCTACAGAGAGAGATAACAACAACACCTCAATCCATCTAAATCTACAGGGAGAGATAACAATAACACCTCAATCCATCTGAATCTACAGGGAGAGATAACAATAACAACACCTCAATCCATCTAAATCTACAGGGAGAGATAACAATAACAACACCTCAATCCATCTGAATCTACAGGGAGAGATAACAATAACAACACCTCAATCCATCTGAATCTACAGGGAGAGATAACAACAACACCTCAATCCATCTGAATCTACAGAGAGAGATAACAGCAACACCTCAATCCATCTGAATCTACAGAGAGAGATAACAACAACCCCTCAATCCATCTGAATCTACAGAGAGAGACCATAATAACATCTCAATCCATCTAAATCTACAGGGAGAGATACAACAACACCTCAATCCATCTGAATCTACAGGGAGAGATAACAACAACACCTCAATCCATCTGAATCTACAGGGAGAGATAACAACAAC
>JACXGK010003421.1:27593-45548 GCA_016801125.1 Novumbra hubbsi | reverse complement strand
TCCATCCTGTCCTGACTAACCATCCATCTATAATATCCATCCTGTCCTGACTAACCATCCATCCTGTCCTGACTCTAACCATCCATCTATAACATCCATCCTGTCCTGACTCTAACCATCCATCTATAATATCCATCCTGTCCTGACTAACCATCCATCTATAATATCCATCCTGTCCTGACTAACCATCCATCCTGTCCTGACTCTAACCATCCTTCCATACAATCCCTCCTGTCCTGCCTCTAACCATCCTACTATAAAATCCCTCTTGTACTGACTGGAACCGCCCCTCCATGTAGGTTCTCATGGCCTAAAACAGTGTAGGACAATCCACTTAATACAGCCTTGTGCCCTAGTCTGCACGGTGTCCGTAGATGTGTGGAAGCGTGGATAACACCCCAGCCTGGATGGCGTCTGTAGGCGTGTGGAAGCGTGGATAACACCCCAGCCTGGATGGCGTCTGTAGTTGTTTACCTTGATGTTGCAGGCCACAGCCTTGCCATCCTCTCCTTTGTACATGAGCTTCATGCCTCTCAGTGTGTCCATGGCCTTGGCAAAGCCATCGTATTCCTGGTACTGAACGTACGCCTCAAAGTTAAGATGGCCGCCAAAAGTGAAGGTGTTAAAGTTCTTATCCAGAGTCTCCTCTCTGTACGGATCCAGCATGGGAATGTCTACGTGACGCACTGGACCAAAGCCCTGGAAGGGGATACAGGTTTAAGGTGTGAGTATTAGGACTAGTGTGTATCTGCAGGGGGAAGGGTGTCCCACGACGGACTTCCTACCTGAAAGACAGTGCGCAGGGCGGTTTCAGAGGGCCGGTCGGGGGGTCCTTCGGGCTCGGTAAACCAGCGGCAGGGCAGACCCTCCAGGTGGATGGTGTCGGGTCTCTCCCCTGGAACTGTGTCGTTCATGTCTTTCGCGTCACGGAAAAACGAATCCCAGTCATAACGTGTGGGAAAGTCCATTTTATTCTCCAGCGCACGAACCTGAACATCATGTAGAACAGGAACAAATTCTTAGCAGCTACAGAAGTATCATATCCTTCTTGGTCTTGATCTACTGAAACAGAGTTTTGTTAAGTAAGAACCGGGAAAACAATTATACTCCTAGGCCTAGAATGTTCAGTACTGTTTCCCTGACTATAAATGTTATATATTGATGTGATTTGGTTTTATTTCTACTAAATACCTTCAGGATGTCAGTGAAGCCGCTGAGCTTGATGCTCTTCCCGTCAAGTTTGGCCAACAGGATCTTCACCACTCCTTTGTTCTCCACCTCCCCCTCGAAGCGGATGAAGTCCATGGTGCTCTTAGAGATCCTAGGATCAGGTGGGATATATTAAATACTTTGTATACAATATCAGAATACCTAGAAGAGAAAATATATCTATATGTACACATCTACACGATAACAGCATGAATATGTACTCATCTACAAGATAACAGCACGAATATGTTCTCATCTGCACTATATCAGCATGAATATGTACACATTTTTCACTATTACAGCATGAATACGTACACATCTACACTATAACAGCATGAATACGTACACATCTACACTACAACAGCATGAATACGTACACATCTACACTATAACAGCATGAATACGTACACATCTACACTATATCAGCATGAATACGTACACATCTACACTATATCAGCATGAATACGTACACATCTACACTATAACAGCATGAATATGTAAACATCTACACTATATCAGCATGAATACGTACACATCTACACTATAACAGCATTAATTTGTTTACATCTACACTATAACAGCATTTCAACCATTATATCATTTATTTAACAGAAGATTTACAAAGATGCCATTTCCTACCGAGTAGAGTTAGGACACCCTATGACCTAACAGCTGGCATTGCCCCCTTAGTTTCCGGCCAGTGGAATGGCATGAATATGGGCATATTTACGCCATAAAAATTAATATATATTGATATGTACATATTTCCACCATAATACATATTATATCGATAGGTACATGTCCCAGGCCTACCTGAGAGCAGAGAACTGTTCAGGAACCACCATGGCTTTTACCCTCTCCATCACCTCCCAGTTAGAGATGCTCTTCCCAGGCAGTTTCAGCTGAGGCAGCGCCACACTCACCTGGAAAACAACTAGAATCACTAACAAACGGCCACTCGCCCCTACTAATAACCCAGCCTGGTTAGACATCAAGCAAATAACTGCATTTTAAATTCATTGTGAACTGCCGTGAGTACCAACACACAGATGATAAACAGCGACATCATGAGACAGATGCATGGTTTGTTACGATCAGCACATACAAGGGAGAAACGCAATAAAGATCACAACAAATAAGAGCAGTTTCAATAGTCATCTTTTTTTATAGGATGCAGGGACATGCATTTAACACCTGTTTTCAACTTCCCTCTCATTGACGCTGATCAAGATCTTGTTGCATAAAGCGCGTGAAAACACTGTTAAGAGTCCAATATGGCTTGTATGACATGCAACGTAATCTTTGTAGTTTTGATCTACAACTGATTAATTATTTTTATGCTCATAATACCGGTCAAAATAAACAGTATACATTCAAAATGCTAATTATAATACTTAAGTTGTTAGTTGTTAATACTTCACTTAGTGGTGAAAACAAAATCAGAGATTTAACTAATGTCAATTCAAGTGTTGCATTAACCTTGTGTGCTTTGGCGGTGGCCCGAGTTATACGTTTTGCGTAAATTAAACTTTTTTTTCAACTTCAAGAAGGATCCAGGACGGAATTTAAATGCAGTTCATTGGCTGATTGCAAATGTTTCTGGATGTTTTGGGTTTCGCAAGAGCCTGGCCGAAGTCTGGGTAGCTAGGAAATGGCTCACTTACCGTCACCTTGGCGATGGGTTTCAGGAACATGTTGTACTCTTGACACAGGCACACTGCCTCAGTGATGTCATGGACAATGGTAGTCATCATAACCACAGAGAGCTAGAGCAGCAGATAAACGACCGGGGGCATAATAAATGAGTGGGTGTTGAAAAATGTGTACATCTACTGTGACTTTCATATTGCATGCAGAAAATGCCAATAAACACATTTGTCTTTTCTAACGTATGTTAGCTACCTAGCTAACGCTAGCGATTGTTTAGTAGATTAAACAGCACAGTAACGATTAGTTATATTTACAGTGGCTAGTTAGCCATACATCTTTGTACATTTTAGAGTCCCTGATACAAGGACATCACAATGTGACACTTAAGCACAAACAAAAAAGACCAAATACATCTAACTAGTCGACTAACGATGAAAACTGCTACGACTGAAAGGTTTTAGATAGCTAAAAGTGGCTAGCTAGCTTGCTGACGGTAACCAATGCGGCCGAAACACTTTCATACTGGGAACAAACACTAACATCACTTACAGCTAGTGATATTAACACACTAACCTGTTTCACCAGCTGATAAATGTATTTACTAAGCTGTTTGCATAAGTACAAACAACAATAATACCAAAAAGTCAGTTATCTGCCGTTCTCGGCAAAGCAAATGAAGCTAGCTAGTTACTGGCATAAACTTCCGAGTTGAATGAACTTTGAACTTACCATAGACATTCCGAATGTAATTTTGAACTGAAATAAAATATAATTCAGCGCCCCCTTTCGGCGATTTTAATTAATTCATGGACAGAATTAAATGTAAAAGTAGCGGTTATGCTGGAGTTTATTATTTGAAGTCTGTTTCTGACAGTACATGCACCCCAGTAGCCCGCTGGAGGTCATTTTGTAGGACTCTGGCAGTGTTCCTTCTGGTCCTCCTCCCACAAAGGAGCAGATACCGGTCCGGCTCTCCTCGTGTAATGGGAGAGCCGGGACGGGGAGACACAACAAACTTTCTTGCAAGGGGACATATGGATGTGCCATCCTTATAATCTAAATCAAATGTCACCGGCGTACAGCCAACCACATCATTAGAGATTTTTATTGAAATCCAAAAAAGTCAATACCTAGTGTCGCTACACACTCCCCAGTCACGCTTCATCCACTGTGTTAACACATTTTGCGGCAACTATGATTTGATCCAAATACATATTTTTAGATTGGGATGTCAAACTACAACTGAGTTGGCAAAAATGTCACACACCCCTTGTGCTGGGACTGTGTAGACATTAGCATCGGCATCTGTCAACACAGGCATTACATTTTGCCCAAATATAATACGACATTTCAACGCCTACGATATCTGCAAATGGAAACTTACTGCTGTTGTCGTGAGGGCATGGCAGTGAGTGAAAGGCACCCCGTTAGTGCCCCCATCTCTGCATCCCTCTCATTGATTCGGTGGCGCTATAGAGAGCCAGGGCCCTGGGCAGCAATGTTGGCACAAATTCCCTGAAAAGATGTGGAGGAATTTACATAATAGGCATTACTCCCGTCAGTGTGTATGTAGGTCAGGCGGACAGCAGAGAGGCCCTGGCAGCGCTGCACTCACCCTGGTTGATGTGATCTGCTCTGCACCCTTTTTGCCATGACCACAGATGAACTGAACACCAGTGATGTATTTACAACGAGGGAAATTGGAAAAACTATTTGCAAGTGGCAATGCAGTAAAAAAAAACTCCCTCCAGTGCCCTGCTTACTGTAAATGAAGGCCTGGCATCAGAGCACGGGTGCCTTTTTGGTCTGTTTTGTGTAGTACCAATACGACATATTAGGTAAGAGGTGGGAAATTAGGATATAGAAGAGAGTGGAGAGGTAAAGCAACATCTAACAGGTACAAACTGGGAGTTGACCTTAAAACAATTACAGATATAGATGTTTGATCCAACAGCTTGCTGTCATGAATTCTAGATGAACCTCAACGAAGCCAATCAGAGAGCATCAATAATTCAACCTCACCACTGACAACCTATCATTGGGTTTCCTCACTTGACTCATATTTGCATTCAACTCACTGCATATTGCAATTCCTCTGCGTAAAGTGTTCATTACAAATAAATTCCGACAGACACAGTATATGAAAACAGTTCATGTTTATTCTAAATCAAAAAGGGGTTCAACATGAAAGACACAAAAGGCTGGAAAGAAAAAAGAAACATTCAAGTGTACAACACATACTGCATAACACAGTCACTCAGAACTGGAGTGGTACCAGACCATAACAGACAAAGAGTAAAAGACACGGTAAACCCCAATAGACCAACCGGAGAAAAACAAAAAGGACAAGAGCACAGCACAGTGCCTTTAAATTCACTCTACTGTACAATCAAGAAGAGGGACCTCAGGTGCCCAGAAGTCAGAGGCAAGCTACATGAGGGTCAGTACAATACACTGTACCATGGTAAACAATGGTATGGGTATCAATCTGAATAAAAGCAAAAAAAGGAAGAACCTTTAGTTCAACACCATTAAACAATCCCGGAATATTTGAGGATGTGTCAACAAACTATTGAAACATTAACAGTCGAACAAGTATATTGTGAGAGAATGTACTTCAGAGTCGGTTGCAAGAAAAATGTATTTCCTTGATTGCATGGTTTGTGAAGCATTTTTTTTGTCTGTGGAACAGGCAAGTATGCATATGCCTTGTTCATTAACTAGAGGACTGCATGGATGGATTTTATACATTCTAGGAAAACAACTGGACCCTTTTTCAACTTAGCACTTTCGATTTTTATAAAACTCAATTGAATGTCATTTTGAATGTTTAAAGTTTACTGCATGTAAAACATTTACACCTCCCTATTTTCCCCCCCAAGTAATGTAAATATAATTTCAAAGTGACAAGAGTCATTACAGTCAAGATTGTTGAAGTTCAGTGGTTAGTTTAACTCGTCTTTCAATAAAAGAAGATGCGTATTAATTATGTTAAAAATATTCAATAATTGGTCAATATAAAAAATAAGTATTCACATCGTTAGCTTATTGCATTGGTCATTATTGTAAGTAGCACCATTAGAGGGATGGTTCAGGATTGAATAAATGATGCCCTTAACCCAGGGGTGTCCAAACCTTTTCCCTAAGAAGGGCCAAAAATCGAACTTGACTGGGGGCCGTGGGCCGGAAGTAACGTTGCATTATACCAAACTATATTATATTATATTGCATGGTGGGCAGAACAGTTTGGGCCCCCCTGCCTTAACCCATACATCACTTATATGAGCTGGTTCTTTTCTTCCTGTTGCAGCGTAAAAAAACGCAGAGGAGGAACAATGTCCAAAATGTACAATACATGTAAAATGTAGAAACATGTGACAAATAACGTTATGCATGTTATGTACGCATTCCCAATAATTAAACGTCTTTCTTTCAGTTCTAAATTAATAAAAAGGTACATCCTTTTGCAAAAATATACATATAACATGTAAAAAAAAAAACTTTCCAAAACTATATTAAATATGTTTTTCTTTCTGGAATTCCAACATCAGGTTTTAAGGAGAAAACAGAAGCTACGTTGAAGACAACTGGAAAGTGCATGTTCCAGTTCCATGGGGACTAGGGGGAAAATGTGGGGGGATTCGATCAGTGAGTTATCCAAATAAACTGGACATTGGTCTGGGTTTGAGGGGGCTGATTGGGCTGCTCCCCCCACTCTCCCTCTCCTCCCCTTCCTCCCCTACATCCCCTGTACCCCGGAAGGAGGTGCTGTGGATAATCTGGGTCTTGTGCCGTCCTCGATTGAGCCGTATATTAATCCGACTCAAAGACGACTTCCTCTGAAAAGCTTTGCTCCTTCCTGCCACGCCTCTCTCACCCGTCTCTTCCGGACCATTCAGCAGCCTCAGGGGGTTCAGGGTGGACTGGAGAACTCTGGGTAATCTCCACCGCCCCCCTTGCGCGCCGCTGTTTGCATTCTCTGTGTCTGATTCTCCTACTCCTACAGGGCTGGTCCCTCCCCCATGCTCCAGAGTTGCAGTAACGGAGACCCCGGGAGGGAGGTACTGGACAGCTCTCCTCCCACTGTAGTCTCTGGCCTCTGGGTCTGCAGCCCACTCATCCACAAGAACATTCACCACCTGACACAGAACAGGTACACAGCACGGGTACACAGGTACAGTGTCAGTGGACAAAGCAGACTAGGACAAGGAGACAAGGCAGGATAGGAACAAGGGGACAAGGGAGGATAGGAACATGGGGACAAGGGAGGATACGAACAAGGGGACAAGGGAGGATAGGGCAAGGAAACAAGGCAGGATAGGAACAAGGGGACAGGATAGGACAAGGAGACAGGATAGGACAAGGGGACAGGATAGGACAAGGGAACAGGATAGGACAAGGGGACAGGGCAACAGGACAGTTATGGATGAGGGAAAAGGGTCGCACAGTACCTACCTGTGTGTGTCTATGCATAGCAGCAAGGTGAAGGGCTGTGTAACCGGCACTGGAGCGCATGTTAACATCAACGGGAACGTTGGTCCGCTTGGCGTGCTCCAATAGCTGTGTCAGCAGTTCCTCCTTTCCCTGCTTGGCAGCCCAGTGAAGGCAAGAGAAGCCTGTCACAAAGTCCCTCTTCACCAGCAGACTGGGCTCCAGGATTAGCAGGGGATACAGCCTGTCCCACTGGCCTTCTGAGGCACACAGCATCCACTCATGTTCCAGGGGGTCCAGTGTTATCGAAACACAGTCCCCATCAGCTGATGACACTAGGGAGGTGGAGTCACCATCACTCCTCACTGAGTCTCTGGGACGAGAGCCTCGGTTTATAAGAGACCGGCGTACCTGTAGAAAGAAATAACATGCATGTGTTTTGTAACTGTTACTTACCAGTTAAGTATGCAATGAACACATTCTTATTTACAGCGACTACTTATGGCAATTAGTGTTAACTGTCTTGCTCCTGAACAGAACAACCGTTTTTTCTCCTTGTCACATAGGAAGTACACATCAAAAGTCCTCATAAGCATAGTAAACCAAGAAAAGGTTTTGCTGTTTTATTCACAATTTTAGACTTAGGCGTTTGGTTTCGGAATTTAGGGTTAGCGATATGGGTTAGGTTGTATGTGAGTGGCCTACCTGTGGAGAGCTGCTCATCATCAGCTCTATGAAGTTCCGACGGCTGCCTTTTGGGGTATTTGCGTCAAGGTCCAGGCCCTCCCACCCTGCGTCTTCAGACAGGGCACTGGACAGCAGGGCCCTCTGGGACCCCCGGGAGGTCCTCCTACCTCCCCTAATTTGCACATGGCCAGCTAAAATAACCGAGTCTGTACCTAGCGCGGGTGCTGACTCTCTCCTTCTCCTGTCTCTCAGCTTCACCTCTCCACCTGAAATTCTATCACTCGCTTTATCGTCAGTAAGAACAGCTACCACTGGCCTGCATGCGTCACGACAATTACTTTCGGATTCAGAGGCATTATCAAAACTAGATGTGGTATCAGGTGTTTCTGAGTCGTTTTCCGATAAATCACATTTAGCACTAGAAATTCCGTTATCATCTCGGTAGACACTACCGCTCTCATCCCGTTGTCCCGTGCTGTCGCCGTCACACACGCATTTGCGAATGCACTCTTCATCTCCGTCGCCAGGTTGTGTGCGCATCACTGAGCTCTTGGTGCTGCTCTCATTCAAGCACACGAGTTTCATTCCACCCTCCATCTTTACAAAAGCAAGGTTGTCAACATGATGATTCAACCGGTCACGGAACGGTGTTTTCTTTGACGGATCAATTTCCCACAGTGATTCAAAATGATCAATAAGGTCCTTATGTTTGACCACTCCTCTCTTCGCTAAGAACTCGAGCACGGCTTGTTCTGTCAAATCGGTCGCCATTTAGAATAGGCTACAGTGGCAGCAATAAGCATTACGTCAATGATTTAAAATGTTTTTCTCTGACGCTACATCGTTTTATTCGTGAGGAATTGATAGCTCTTTGAAATAAGCCGATGACAGCATCATTATCTTCCTCCTTGCTCTAGGGTTCTATAGTCTGCTCAAAGACAACCATCGTGTGTGACAGGTAGGGGTCGCACTAGCATGAAAACATCCATCCACGCCCCCTAGCAACGTGAAATTGGTATCATTGGTTGGCCATTTTAGACCCAAAGTTTCAATTAAAATGACGTTTTCATTTTGAAAACGCAATTATGGTAATAGTGGCAGGTTTTGATTTGATTAGCTTAACTTCCAGTGAAAATATTTTGTAAGTGCACTGGGCTGTCTAAATAGTAAACACACTAGTTGTCTTTTTCACGGGAAGCCGTTGAAAGCTGAGCGAAGGGTCGGAAGATCAAGAATTGGATAAAAATCTGTTATTTTGACTTGTAGTGAAATTATATATAAATTAGAACACACGTTTTTTCTCCCATCACACAAACGTTTTACTATACGGTGTTATACACTTTGAACCGGGATCTTACGCTATGACTAGTAGACCCCTCTAATCGCTGTGTGTAATTGGAAGTCTGACTGTGGCTGCGGTATTGTACTGAGACACTAGAGGGCAATTGGTAATTCCTTTAAAGTATAGAGATGCTACCATATGCAGTTCTAGCCTATGATTTACATTTGTTGTTCTAGCTTGTATGAATATTGTATATATTTTTGTATTAAAAACATTTAAAAAAATAACAACGAAAATGGAAACACATTGTAGTACAAATACAAATTGAAACGAGAAATAAATTCTAACACTATCGCCCCATTGCTAAACAAAAATACACAAAGCCTAGAAGGCTCTTCACCCTGGCCAGTGCCAGAAGGTGCTCCAAAATCTTTCCGAAGTGCCCCCCAATTTGCTTTGAAAGTACTGTATACAAGTCTGTCACCCTTAATACATTTGTTGCTGTAAGGTTTGATGTAACGGAGTGAAGATTGGGACCCAAACGCACGACTTGAGTAAATCCTTTGTGAACGACGATCTGGTGGTGAATCTTGATCGTTGTTCAGAGGTAGTGTTCATGTAACTATATAATTATATATAGATATAGAGAGACCTACAGCGATGAAGATATATTTGTATCAATATAAGAAAGGCTGGAAGGCCAGGTACTGCGGTGTAACGCAGCAGTCAAATAACTAATACTAGTCTTGGAGAAAACTGGTGTAGTACTTCGTTTGAATCGACCCTGGGGAGTGGGAAACAGGAACCTAAGTAGGGCTGGTGATTTTTGATGAGGGACCGGTGTGAGCCGTTGAGTGTGTGATTGGTGACTGGATGGTTTGGTACAGTGATGAGCACATCGCTCAAAGCCACCAGGGGGTGCCGTAGAGGCGGAAAACGAGTCGAGTCAGGGAAAACCCTGACAGTTGCACCATTGAACATAAACAGTGCATCAGGAAAGTATTCAGCGCTTCACTTTATCCACATTGTGTTATGTTAAAGCCCTATTTGAAAATTCAGTTAATGATTTTTTCCCCTCAAAATTCTACACACAAAACCCCATAATGACAAAGTGTAAAAATATAAAAAATTAAGAACAAAAATATAAACATGTACAAAAGTATTCACAGCCTCACAACCTACTTGGCTTTCTAGGTAAAAGACACCCTTCAAAGAGTCAATATATCACAAAAGATACAAAATATTAGCATAATATAGACTTATTCTAAGTTAGCCCTACAGCATTAGACATTTTCCTTATTGAGCTCAGAACCTAGTCAATACAATCACAGAAAACTTTTATGATGTCACCTCAATGAAAGTTAACCAAATCAATATTGTGCTAGTTAGGTTGTAATCGCTTTGCTGGCTACACACCTTATTATGATACAACTGGGTAAACCTATATCCAATGTAAGCTAACTAGACAGAACTGAACATTGTGGCTCTATGTGTAACAGCTTAGCAAGCAAAAAAGGCTAACAAACATAAGTGTTATACTAGCCAATTTTATTACTTGCATAATATTATACTCACTACGCATTTCTCCTCTTCTTTCCTATATTTTCTTAAACTGGCAAGCTGACATTGACCCTTTCTTAGCCATCTTTGTTGATTTGGCACTCGAACATCCATAAATTACCCGTCCCCCAGCACTGTCAACCTACAGTAAAGACTAAACCGATTTACCTTGGTGGTGTGCAGGCTGGTTTTATATTATTCTTAAATTCTCCCCCCCAAAAATGCAACAAAATCCTTGTGAAACTTTATTCACCGTAGGCTACTATGAGTTCATTGTGGTTTACTCGGTAGGATTTCTTAGTGTGACTGATTTTACTAATTGCCTTACAAAGTTTGAGGTGCGCTATTTGGAAGACCGCTGCTTCCCGTCCCTCAGACTTCCAGTGGGGATACTTGCCCAGGCAGTCATCTGCCTCGCGCACTATCTAGAATCAGGGCGCCTACTCCGACAAGGTAAATAGACCCACAGTCCCACACGGTGACATTATATCATTTACGTGACGTGCAAATGAGCGATAGAAAACCGATCACGTAAATGTCACCTTTCCAATTTTCTTTGTGAGGGAAAATCGTGCCGCCCCGGACAAGATGCCGCCCTGGCCTACTGCCCATGTCGCCCATACATAAATGCGACGTTGTCTCTGAACTACAGTGTGTCATCGTCATTTAATCATTTATATGCATTTGATTTAGTTTATTTACACATGGATTTTTCATTTTGAAGAAACTCTTATCCAGAGCAATTTTCAGTAAGTGAATAAAACACAAGATAACTAAACAGGACCGTGACACAGCCCAGTGAAAGTAAGTGCATTATACAGTGCTTTCGGAAGTATTCAGACATCATCAGTTTTTTCTACATTTTGTCACTACAGCTGTATTCTAAAATGGATTAAATAGATTTCCTCATCAACCTACATACATAAAACATTAAAAAGCAGTTTTTTATATATTTTTTGCAGTGCCTAGTTTCCTACAGAAGTGTGGCTTAGCATTCAGGCCAAATAATTCAATCTTCTTTTCATCAGACAAGTGAATCGAAGAGGTGTTTGTTCTTATTGTGTGTGGATTGATGTGGAAAAATACCATTTGTCAATTTTAACATGGCAACATATCTGAATAGGGGAAGGGTCTGAATACACTTCTAAATGGACAGTTCTGACTTGGGGTACCCATCAGCAATGTCAACATCAGCCATGGAGTCCTGCCAGCTAAACCACCACTCAACGGTACACTCAAAATCAACAATGAAATCTAGGCATTTTCACGAACCCCTTGCTTTGTCCTTTCATGTGTTTCAGGTGTGCCAGTGGACTATTTAAAACGAGCTTTCTACCCTACTGAGGTGATATATTCTCTTCATTAAGCTTCATGCCCTTCACCCTCTCCTGTCAGCCTGCCGTGCTGCTTGCAGGCCCCGTGAACCAGGCTCACCGCCACACGCAGGTTTTGGAACGCAGCCAGGCGACGCGGTGGAATCTAGATCAATACAGTGTTGTAGCTGCAGCTGTGTGGTTGTGTGAAGAGGTTTTAGGACAGATAAGGGACCGAACGAGGTCAAGCCTCCCTTGTGCTGGACCAGGTGTGTATCTGAAGCACGTGCGTGGGTAGTGGGCTCGAGTGGGCAGCTGGATTGGGGTGTCCGTGTGTAGGAAAGGGGGGGATCTGGTGGACTTTCACTTTGTACCGAGGAGGAACCCAAGAACACAGAACCTGGCATCCTGACGTACTTATGGCTTTAAAGAAAGAGAAGTGTTGACTAGAATGGTGATCAGTTTTCTGCTCTCTCTTTCTCTCTCTACCACACACACACACACACACCACCAACTACATAGCGTGTGTGTTGGGCCAGGCTTCACTCTAAATGCAAATGGAGGTGTGAGGTGATTATTCCTGACAGCCTTGCTGTGGCTGGGACAGAGACAGGTAGATGTGACGGGGAGGAGAGAAGGGGGAGAGAAGAGAGACGGGAGTGATGAGAGGAAGGGTGACAGTCGAGATACCCGGTTTATCATTATCAGACGAGACAGGTTGTCTTAAAACAAAGGCATTTATTGCGCATAAAATGCACCTGAAATGAAAAACCAACCAAACCACAAGGTCATCAATACGAGACAATGTTTAATGATCACATGATAGAACGCTGGTCACCAGCTGAGAGAGACTCTGGCACCCATGAAATATAAATAATTTGCACAATATATATTTATTTATATATTTTCTTTTCTGTTGCAGTAATGTAAAACTTCACTCACAGTCAGACAGCATGATGTTCCATGCTTAACAAACACCTTGTAAATTCTTGAAAAACTTTGCCAATGGGACAGCACTCACATCAGACAGAATGTGATGTTTGTCAGAAAAAAACCCAACAGGCAGTTCACCCGTTCTTATTTGGGGAGTTGCTTTTGTATGAGCATGGGTGTGGCTGAAGATTTCACTTAAGGGCCTACAGAACAAAAACGTACAAACTCTGGCTACTTGGGGCATTGGGAGAAGCAAAATGGTGGCAGTATGGGGTCTGACACAGTGTGGGGTCTGACACTGCATACTGACAAAAAAAAAGTCCAACTCTCCAAAAATGGAAATACATGTCCTTGAAGATGGATGGCCGAAGATGTGTGACCATTTTAGCTAATGAGAGGGCAGATATGGCCACTTCTAGAAGTATAGTCAACAACCTAAACATTATCAAACTCCAGTTTGAACAAAAAACCCTCAAAGAATTCAACCCAGTCTGACAGACCGTACAAACAACTCCACCTAGTCTATTTATCCAACAGATTTTGGGATTTATTTTTCCATTTGCTTGGCCTATTCCTCTCTGCCAACGTGGACGGACAGTCGAAACAGTCAGACAGGCTGTCTCTATTGGCCCAAGCGAAACCAAGACAGGACCACGCCTGGTCATTGTAGGAGAATGGGTGTTCTGGGAACGGACCGAAGAACCTGTCCACATCAACACATGTTACTGATTCACTCAGTTGGGGAGCATCCAGTCCTTTCACAACATCACTGTGTCTGCGTATTGTGTGTCTCAGGGTGTGATTAAAACTGTGTTATCTAATCTGTATCTCTGGGTAGTCATCTGTCTGTCACCCAACTCAGGGATTACCCAGACTCCCCTGATGCGGCTCCTCCAATCAGAGCCAGATGGTATCACACACCCAATACACACACACACACACACAGTGTGCAGTCTGCTGTATAGATCTAGCCTGAACCAATTTGTGATTTGCTTTAAACAACCTGTTCTGGTTGTGACCTTCACTATGTGGTCCTAACCTGTTCTGAATTTGTGCATTCACTATGTCCTCTAACCTGTTTTGACTTTGTGCTTCACTATGTGGTCCTAACCCGTTTTGACTTTGTGCTTCACTATGTGGTCCTAACCGGTTTTGACTTTGTGCTTCACTATGTGGTCCTAACCTGTTTTGACTTTGTGCTTCACTAGGTTTTGCTAACATGTTCTGACTGTGTGCGTCACAAAGTGGTCCCAACCTGTTCTGACTGCGTGCTTGAAAATGTGTTCCTAACATTTAGGCTTCTGTGCTTTACTGTTCCAAATCACTCTCTCTTGATTTACTGTTGTTGTGTGCTTGGCCAATGAGAAAGGACCGTTTTTGTGTGCTTAGCCATTAAGAGCGGTGCGCTTCTGTGTGTTAAGCCAATGAAAATGCTTGAAGTAGCTTGCCAGATGTGATGTAGCTCTAAGACCGCAATGAACCGTTGATGTGCTTTCCGTCACAGCGCTGAGCTGCAACATGGCTGGTATTAAACACTATTGATCTCTCTCTCTCTCTCTCTCTCTCTCTCTCTGACTCACTCACATGCACACAGATGCACTTGAACATACATACGGACCAGTAGGAAACGGTATCAGAAGCAAAGGTCTGGGTGTAGGTGCCTCTGGAACCCATACAGCCATAACACAAATACATATGGACACTTTTGGAGCCAAAAACACAACAAAGTCGTAGAAAAATACTGTGCAGCTCTGGATGTGCCGTCAGTAGCTGCTGGCACCTCCTGATGATGTAAACATCCAATTTCAATGTTGAGTTGTACGGAGGACCCCTCACATAGTTGTCCTGGGAGTACCGTGTGTGTGTGTGTGTGTGTGTGTGGCGGTCCGGTTCAGAAGATCTCCACAAAGCTGCCGGGGAAGAGGCCTGTGCGTCCAGTTCTCTGAAGAGTTCCTTTGTACCAGCCATCTTCTCTCTTCTTATGAACAAACACAACGTCTCCCTCCCTCAGCTCAATCTCCGCTTCGCTCTGAGGGGGGTAGGGCACCAGAGCACGATACCTGGGGACGGAGAGGGAGTTAGGAACAGTTCATTGGCCGGAATCTCGAACAAACTGCAATACAGGACGATCTCTAAATTAAACGATTTATCTTATAAGTAGCAGTTTCTCTCTCTCACTCTCTCTCTCTCTCTCCCTCTCATACCCAAACACAAAAAAACATGTACAGTGGGGAAAAAGTCCCTTTAATCAAGCAAGTCTTTTACACAATGCCTTAAACAGTTAAAGGTCGCGGAGCTCCGACCCCCTAGAGGGCTAGGCTCCTAGTGGTTATACTTCGCCGCGACAAGGGGTCATCGCTAAATATTAAATATGCACATTGCTCAGCCAATCAGGGCACACCTTCAGCTTCGACTGAACCGGCGTCGAGCGGTGCGAGGCGTGTGGCCCGTCAGTGGCCGCCACATCCACCTGCTGGGATTCCAAACCAAGAATGCAAAGCTGAAACAATCTGCTTCGGTAGGCAGCTGTGTAACTTTGAGTCCTTACAAGACCCCCACAAGATTTTCCAGAACTCTCGTTCGGACTCGATCCGTGTCCACCTGATCCCCACAGCGCTCCAGTCTCAAGGCTCTGAGTTTGATTCGTCCAGTAATTGTCTTTGCAGTGTTGGGGGGTCGTTACTGTGGTAAACCATCAGCCATTTTACAGCACGATGAATCAAAATCTGCATTTATAATCCCCTCCACTTTGACCCGAACCTGTACACTGTGGGCTTAAATGCACCTCCAGAACGTGCTTCTCTTCTTCAGACAAACTGGCTTTGGACTCATTGCTCCATTAGGCATTGTGCCACTGCTGCTTCCACCATGCTTTCCACATATTGGTTGCATCTGCTTTTTGCCTTTCCACCATAATGGTTTCAATTCCGCAACATCATTCCAATCAGTCCACTTCTCATAGTGCCAGATGTGTCTGCCAGATGCCAATGTGAATTATTATTTACTTTTCACTGTATTCATGTCTGTTTATAATTTATTCTAAAGTTAAAGGGTTTTTACAAGCAATTAAACACTTAACAGATTTTTTAGGTGATGTAAGACCTTCGTACAGTGCGGTTTGAGAGAGCGTAGGGTATGGGGTTTACCGATAGTCTAAGTGTGTGTGTCTGTGTGTTTGGGCTGGGGAGTGTTTAGGAGCGTGTCCCCACAGGGTTCTACCTCTCTCTGGATAACGGTTTGGGTTCTGGCCGGAGAGCCAGCAGTGCATTTCCAGAGCGGGTTGTTGGCGGCGAACGTGGGAAGTTGAGGTCGAGGGATCCCGACTTCCTGTGCAACGGCTCCAACCCCATGGCCCCAGCCATCTCGCTCTCGATTGGACAAGACCCGGCACGCCCCTGAGCCTCCATTGGACAGGACCCAGATCGCGTGTGATGCGGGAGGACGGCACCCGACAGGGGGAGATTAGGGGGGGAGGACGGGGGTGAACGGGAGGACTTCTTCTTAGCCGCTGCACCAGAAAGCAGTTTTAGCAGACCTCCTTTCTTCTCCTTCTGTAAAATGGGAGCAGGACACAGAAGAGATGAGCAGCCTCTTCTTAGGTGTACAGAAGTGCTGTGTCACTGAGACGACTAACCGCCACTATCCACCTGATTTCATAATGACTAATCTCTAGCTGGCAAATGTGTTCTTAGTAGCTTTGTTGGGAGAGCTTGCAACACCAGGGTTGTGCATTTGGGTACCAGTCACAAATTAAGTTTGCGAATGTTATCACCCCTTTTTTGTAAGTTGATCCGGATAAAAGTGTCAGCTAAATCCCTGAATAGTGAAAGCGACTACTTTAGAGAAGTAAGAGTTGTTCTCAAAACAGCCACAAGAGAGCAGCACATATACAGCAAAGTGTGTCAGATGTGAGGGGTGAGTGGGAGATAATCAACAGTGCAGCAGGCCTTATACACACACACACACACATTTGTCTTTCTATTATGGGGGTGACCTGACCCAGACCCGGAAATAAATGGTTTCTATTCCTTAGCCCGGCACCTATCCCAACCTTTACCTATCCCAACTGTAATGCCTAAAGTAAACAGTAAAACCAAAACCCAAAAGTAACCCCACATCGTTTTCCCCTAAACCTAACCAATATGACTGAATAAGAACGGTCAAAAAACTTCTATGTGACAATGCTGTCAGGTTTTACTATCTTTATGGGGACTTTACAGGACCCATAGATATGGAACACACACTACAAACTTCATGTTATTCAACTAAGTAATACTACAGTTGCTCCATCACAACTCAAATGTGTTATGACCGACTGTTTATTGAGGTCATTCCTTAAACTCTGCTCCAGATTAAATCCTACTGTCACCAACTGTCTCATCTTGTGTCTAAAGCCAGTCACTACCGTAGCAGATAAGCTCCTCTCTCACAGATAGTCTCCTCTGACAACTCCACCATCAATCACTGTCACCGGGGACCCTGCTTGGATACACACAATCAGACGTGGAAGTAGAACACACAGTCTGTCTGTCTCTCTGTCTGACTCTCTGTCTGTCTCTCTGTCTGTCTCTCTGTCTGTCTCTCTGTCTGACTCTCTGTCTGTCTCTCTGTCTGTCTTTCTGTCTGTCTCTCTGTCTGTCTCTCTGTCTGTCTCTCTGTCTGTCTCTCTGTCTGTCTCTCTGTCTGTCTCTCTGTCTGTCTCTCTGTCTGACTCGGTCGGTTGTTTGGGAATCCGACACCATGACCTGGGGCAAGTCACTTCCCTTTCCCATCACTTCCCCTAGATGTTCCCTTGACATGCATATGGTAGAACTGACTAACCTGCCCGTGGAAACGTATCGAGGGACGTTAAAGGTGTTCGACATGAGAAACAGACGGCTGGGGGGGGGG
>JACXGK010003421.1:0-27493 GCA_016801125.1 Novumbra hubbsi | reverse complement strand
GCCCCTAGGAGACTCACCTTCTCTGGTTTTGGGGCGACTGCCCCATGGGAATTGCTGTGGGAGGGGCCAGGCGAAGGTGGATGGAAGGGATTGGTTGATTCACCGTTCAGCAGGCCTGCGCTGGCGTTGGGCGGGGTGAGGCAGGAGAGAGGGGAGTAAAGGGGGAGCAGAGGGGTGGAGAGGCACGAGAGGGGGCGCGAGGCAGGGGAGGAAAGGGGAGAGGGTCCGGGGGACACCATGGACATGGGGCGAGCCGACTGGCCAGAGGAGCGCGAGGGGGAGGAGTTCTGAGGTCGGACAGCAGCTGTGGGACGCTCTGGGCTGCTGGAGGGCGGGCTGTGAACTGAGCACACACATTACACAGTACAACACTCTATTACACAGTATAACACTCTATTACACAGTATAACACTCTATTACACAGTATAACACTCTATTACACAGTATAACACTATTACACAGTATAACACTCTATTACACAGTATAACACTCTATTACACAGTATAACACTCAATTACACAGTATAACTCTCTATTACACAGTATAACTCTCTATTACAGACTTATATATTACACAATATAACAGTATTACACACGTCTATATTACACACTATTACATAGTTCTATCATCATCATTCAGCGGCGACACCACCTGCCTATTGTTTCAGCAGTAATCAGAGCTGACAGCCAATGGGAGACGCTCCTAGCCTACCTAAGTCTGGAACTTCTTGCGTAATAGATACCAGATGTGTTTAATGTGTGTGAAAAAGGAAGAGTAGAAAGGGGGTTCTGGACTCTATCATTACGCCTCCACTAAACAACAGCACCGTGATGTCACCGGCTGAACTGTGTGCTTGTGTTATTCCTGGCAGGGATTCCACACCGTTTACTCCGACTCACAGGACAAACTTTAAATACCATCACATGTTCTCTGAGAGAAAGGGAAGGACGGAGAGAGAGGCCCGATATAAGAGAACGTAGGGCATTACAGCTCTAGAACCCAAATAATGTGTGTGAGCGTGTGTGTGCGCGCGTGTGCGTGTGCGTACTCACTCAGTTGCATGGGAGAGCGGGCCGGGTTCTGCGCTTGTTGTCCGGAGCGAAGACAGTTCTTCAGCTGAGCCGCAGCGGACTGGGGGGAGGAGGGAGGAGGAGAGGGGCGAGAGGATGAGGGGCCAGGGGAGGAGGGGGAGGCTGCCTTACTACCCTGCCCACCTCCACCCACCTGCCCTGAGAGACAGGAGCTCCGAGAACCACCGACAGCAAACGGAGCTCTGCAGAGGGAGAGACGCAGACGGAGAGCCAATGAGAACGAGCGAGACGGAGACGCTCACGGAGAGAAAGAGAGAAGGACAAAGAGAAAGATGGGTGTGTCAAAAAGAGAGTGGGAAAGATGAGGGAGACCAAGTGAGAACTGAGAGGGATTCCAAAGATAGAACGGTGACCAGGACCGTATTGATATCCGCTCTACTCTAATAGCTCCGCTTGGCAACAGCTAGTCTTGCTGGGGTCCAACAAATGACCAAAGATACTGTGAGTGAACCCGGGGAACCACACAAAAGCTATTTGGGCAAGTAGATCAGATCAGTCAACACACAACAATCTGTGAAATTTGTGCCAGTTTATTGAAAATAAAAAAATATTAGAAATATCTTAGGTACATAGGTATCCAGACACATTGTTAAGTATTTTGTAAAAGTTCCTTTGGCAGGGATCCCAGCATTGTGTGCTCTTTGGTATACCTCCACCAACGTTCCATACCTGGATCAGGGCAGTCTCTCACATTCTTCCTTGTAGAACCTCTCAAGGTCTGACAGATTGGATGGGTGGCAGTTAACAGCGTTTTTCAGGTCTCACCACAGATATTTAGTGGGCTTCAAGTCCAGACTTTGGTTGGGCCACTCAGGGACATTTACAGACTTATTCCTAAGCCCCTCCAACGTTGTCTTGGCTGAGTGCCTGGGGTCGTTGATGTGCTGAAAGGTTTATTTCTTTTGCCCCACAGTCTGAGCTCCTGTGCTCTCTGGATCATGTATTCTTCAAGAGCTTTGCACAATTTAAATTATACCCAATCAATTGAATTTGACATAGGTCTCTCACGAATGGTCATAAAATACAGGATGCATCTGAGTTCACTTATGAGTGTCATGGCAAAGGGTCTGAATAACGGATGTACTTACACATTTAAGACATTCCAGTTATTCATTTTCAACAAAAGGGCACAAATGTCAAACATCCAAACTAAAACTTGTTGAAGTCACTTGAAAAATAAAAGAAATACAACTATGGAAAACCAATTTGTCAAATTTGCGTGTGAACCAAGTATACTTAATGAATATTTATTCATTTATATTCATTCATTTAGCATTATTGTATCAGGTAAGTAAAAATGTACTGTTATTTACAGGAACAACCTGGGAGAAATTAGGGTTAACTGTCTTGTTTGTCTCTGTGCATTTCTGTCTGTGCATGTCTGCGTGTTTGTGTATTTGTCTGTGTGCGTGTCTGTCTGTGCGTACGCCTGTCTGTGTGTGTGTGGTGCACACCGTGCACACACGTGTGTGTGTGTGTGTGTCTAATCACAATTCCCACTTTGCCATGAGCTGCTGTTATATCAGGTTTATTTACAGTATCAGATTTTACTGCTCGCTTGAATTACTTGAGGTGGTAAATAATTCCATGTTTTCATGGCTCTACTTGGTTCCCTCCATTCTGCTCTATGCTTGGGGACTGTGGAAAGACCTCTGGTGGCATGTCTTGTTGGGTAATCATAGGCGCCTGATCTCTATGTCATACAAGTGTAGAGGCAATTTGTGCTTTAAGTCACATCAATATAAATAAATCCAGGAAGTGATGTAGACAGTCGCTCCTCTGTCAGCCCTATTGTCAGTGTCAGTCGCTCCTCTGTCAGCCCTATTGTCAGTGTCAGTCGCTCCTCTGTCAGCCCTATTGTCAGTGTCCGTGCTGTCTGTTCTAGAGTGCAAGACATGCAGTTCTGTTTTTACGTACGGCTTCGAAAATTCTGTCCGTATATTTATGAAAAAGGAAGTCCGTTTAAGACAAGGTGACCATTCCTTTGAGAACCAGAGATAGAAGTTGTGTGCCTCACCTGGACACAGGCGTGACGTAGTTTCCAGGGAAGACACCGGAAGATGCGGTGCGAAGTGAGGTTCCTTTAAACCAGCCATCCTGGCACTTCTCTGTGACACGATACATCTCTCCTTTCCTCAGCTCCAACTCGTCTGCCTTCTGAGGCTTATACGCATACAAGGCCAGGTAGCTAGGAGATATAGGGACAACCTTTTATAGTGGATACATGACTGGTGACGCATACAAGGACTTTTAACATGGTAAAACAAATGTTTAGCAATAATAGACACGTTAGCTTCGCAATGAATTTCTTTAAATGCGACAATGACATTACCCACTACTGTCTGTGTGTTAGTTAGGAAGTCCGTGACGGTGAACAATTTGATGAACGGGTGGGCGTGGCACGCTGAGTTATGTTTATAGCTATTAGGGGTGGAAACAGTGGGGTTGTCCACTACAATTGGCCATGAATAACATCACACTCACAAGGGGTTGGGTTCACTTGTCTTGTTTGCTCCAATTTTCAATGAAACAGTGACTAAATGCCTCGATGCCGTCCGCCTGTCTTATATGTAGCAAAGTGATATAAGTGAATGTAGATGTCTAAATATACTGTATGTCTGAAACAATGTTTCATTAGTGAATGTAGAAGTGTAAAATTACGGTATCTCTGAATATGTATTTTATATATGAATGTACACATCTAACTATGCTGTCTGTCAGAATATGTCTGAGGAATATAAGGAGGCGAGAGTAAACAAGGTATCCACGCACTGCTTCTGGGTTACTATGGTAACTAGGGGACATATTCCCCATAGCAACAGGGCAGGTTGCTGGGGTGGAGATGGAAGTGACCAACCTCATAAGCGGGACAACCCATTCTGGATAGAGTGTGCGTGCATGTACGCCCAGGGATATTTGTCTAGATGTACAGCTGATATCACCAGCTAACCTGTCTTCCTTTAGACTGACCTCAGTTAGTGGACCATGGCTAGGTGATGAGTGGTCTGGTGTAAGGTTATTGAGTGGGGACTTACATGTTGAGTGGGAGTTGGACCTTGGCCTGAACCAGAAGTTCCGAGGTGACTGACGCCACTCTGGACGGAACCAGAACCCCCAGTGACGAGGGAGAGGGAGCGGGGGGAGGTTCCTGAATGCGCGCTGCAGCCCTGGGGTCGGAGGAGCTGATGAGGACGGGGTGGGAGATCTCCATACTGTGTCTGTTGTTGAGCTGGGCTGTCCGCTGGGTTACACTCAGAGCTGTGAACGAGTGGCGCTTTTTAGCATTCTTCTTCCCCTCCCCTCCCCTCCTCTCCTCGCCCCCTCCCCTCTCCTCCGCTTGCCTCTGGAGGGCGCAGTTTCTATTTCCTGGAGAGGATGGGTTAGGGGAAGGGCCAGGGGAGCAGGGACCCAATGGGAGGCTGGGAGATGGGTCAGAACTTGGGCCGGGGACCGGATTGGATATGGGCTTGTCGATTTCCATCAACTGTTTGGCTGTTTCGTTCAGCTAGAGTGAAGAGGAGACAAGAAGAGGAGAAAATATGAGATGCAAGTCCTTCAAATGATCCACTACACAGCCTTGGCTCGTGGAGCCCGCATGTTCTTGTTGGCAAAGCTTCAAACCAGCCAAACACACACACACACACACCACACCCTGAGGAGTATCTATTTACTCAGTGAAAGAGGAGGAGGAGAGAACAACGTTTGTAATGCAGCTCATATCTGATAGTAGATCTTGTTGTCTGTTCATGCTAGTAAGATAATCCCACACACACGAATTCTGCCCAGCAACAACCCCACTCATTGTTCCTCAGCAACAGACGCTAAGTCTTACAGTTACAACGCAGAGAGAGCCGGTCCTCTATGTCATTTAGTATCAGCTCTTCTCCAATGTACAGGAGCAATCAGGGTCCAAGGAGAATATCACCTCTCAATAAACTTCAGGTGAGATGGTTTCTCACCCTTGAAAGACGTCCATTTGCAATGAGAAGGTATAATGATTAAGCATTATTTAAAAAGCCGGCGCAAACTTTATTTAACTTTAGCCACTTCTAGCTGTTCATCAATGGAAGTAATCAGGACACATGAGCAGGGCAAATCACCATTAAGTATCAACCCTAATACATATAATATGGATACTTTTTATGTCATTGATTCATTGCAAGAAAAAAAAGGGCTTTGTAACAAAATGTCAAATGTAATGGGTCTCTAACAGTCGGACAACTGTCTAGTCTAGTTAGTGGACATTTTACACCTTTTTACACTTCTGGACCATTTTCAATCAACATTTTAGTGTACAGTGAAGCACTGTGAATTCATGCATACTCGCTGAAACAATGTGAACGTGCCGTAGTGAAGTTCTCGGTATGCAGTCAATTAAGAATTGCTACATGCAGGGAAAATATCGCAACCTCACTTTTTCTCCATATATCAAAAAAGGTTTCATAACGGATCACCACTGGGGTTTTTGTACCTATTCAATGTTTGAAAGCACGATAAGCACCAAAGTCTACAGGAAAAAATGTGTCTGTTTAATATTCTGAACCCTCAAGTTTGAGCCCCATTTACCTCACAATGTCTTTTAAGAGCTAGGATGAAGTGTTTGGAATTTGTGACGTAATTTCCATTTCCTTGCCTATCAGCAAGAAAAATGAATTGTTCTCTGGCTCATAGCGATGACAAACGATGTGGAATAGCTTAACTCTGCAGCAAAGGTGAAAGAGATCAGGGCTTAAAACAACGGGGCTTGCATTCTGCTATGATGTTCCCAGGTAGATTTATAGCTCTGAACAGCAGGAAGTACTAGATTATTTTGTAGAATTTAAACAATGCTTTCTCTTGGTCACGGACAACTGCAATCGTTTCTGTCTTAACAGAGAAGTTCATAGTCTAGAGGCTAAACATCTAAATGTTACAGACAGACCCATGTCTCAGATAAATCCTTTAAGAAGGTCCTAACTTTGTACTGACAGCATGTCAATCAATCAAATGTATTTTACACAGCCCTTTGGACATCAGCAGTATAGCTCCAACGCACAGTCCCTGAGCAAGACAGTTCAACCTAGTTGACTTCAGGTCATTGCTGTAGAGGAAAATGTGTTCTTAGCATACTTACCTCTTAGAATATATATATATATACAGATTAGTTAAAAAAACGTTATGACCACTCACAGGTTGGATGCAGGACAAATGGGCAGAAGTTATGACCTGAGCAATATTGACACGGATCAAATTATAACAGCCTGATACCTGGGTCAGAGCATTTGAGTACCTACAGGCAGTGGTGAGTACCTACAGGCAGTGGTGACTACCTACAGGCAGTGGTGAGTACCTACAGGCAGTGGTGACTACCTACAGGCAGTGGTGAGTACCTACAGGCAGTGGTGAAGACCTACAGGCAGTGGTGACTACCTACAGGCAGTGGTGAGTACCTACAGGCAGTGGTGAGTACATACAGGCAGTGGTGACTACCTACAGGCAGTGGTGAGTACCTACAGGCAGTGGTGACGACCTACAGGCAGTGGTGAGTAACTACAGGCAGTGGTGAGTACCTACAGGCAGTGGTGACGACCTACAGGCAGTGGTGAGTAACTACAGGCAGTGGTGAGTACCTACAGGCAGTGGTGACTACCTACAGGCAGTGGTGACTACCTACAGGCAGTGGTGAGTACCAACAGGCAGTGGCCTGATGAGAGACCATGGAGCAGTGGAAGGAGGTTGCTTGGTGCGATGAGTCCCATTCCCTGGTGGAGGGAGTGTGATGCTCTGGGTCTGGGCATTCATGTGAGTGTCAACGTGACACCCTAATAAACATGGCTGCACACCGGGTACACCCCCCGTCATGGCACTGGTATTCCCTGATGGCAGTGGCCTCATTACAGAACTTGAAGGATCTGCTGCTACTATCTTTGTGTCAGATACTAGAGGACACCTTGTGGAGTTCAGGCCGTGGTGTTTCGGCCCTGTTCTGGCAGCACACAGAAGACCAACAACACATTAGGCAGGTGGTCATAATGCTTTGGTTTATGAGTGTATATAATCAAATAAACATATATTTGCCTGAGGGTGTGACTAGCTATTTAGGTTGAAATCAAAATGTTTGGATTTAATTTCTGAGGTTTAAAGAAAACCGAATCTTACAATTTGACCCATAGATTTTTTTAGGGTGTGAAACCATCTAACAAAAAGTAAAATAAAACAGAAATTCTCCTTTCAGGTCACAACAAAGGATACTTACATTGTTATTGAGGATATACAGACTAGCGACTTTTGGTTTAACGGTCAAACACACGGTGCATCTGGGGAGGGGGGGGAGATTGCGTAAAGACTGTAGGAGGCAGGACATACTGGATCTGTCTCAGTGTGAGACATCATATCTCCATATTAATAGATATGCTAATCACAGCCCAATCATATGCTAATGAGGCTGATAAATGGATCCTGTCCTGACAGCACCACTCTCAGGGGACCAATACTGACACAAACTTCCTCCTTCTACCTCGCGGTCTCTGAAGGTCAAATGCACTGACAGACAAGCAGACATATAGACCGACAGACAGAGAGACATATAGACCAAAAGACGTATATACAAAAAGACAGACGTAGAGACAGACATATAAACCAACAGACATATAGACAGACATACAGGGAGACAGTGAATAACTTCATCCACATGTTGTTTTCCACCCATCTCATTCGACCTCATAGTATAAACAGTACAACTCAATGTGTTTCTGGTGAATGTTTGTTTTCACCATAAGCAAGGGTCTTTGCCATTTCCTCAGCAGACACTATGTGTGTGTTTGTATCCAAACTATATATAAACATAAAGGTCCCCAAACTCAAATTGGAAAAGAATGATTACTGAATGTAGAGCAGTCAACTTTGGTGTCCCCATTTAAGTACTTTTAAAGTAAACAGTGTGTCTGTGTGTATTTAAGATAGGAGAAAAAAAGAGATGCATTAAATACCCTGTGTCCTGAAGGTGAGTCTGATATAAGCACTGCAAAAAGAGTAACACATTTAGACTCAGATATGCACACACGCACACACACACTGGGGGTGGGGAGGAGATGAGGGAGGAGGAGGAGGGTAGCTTCCCTTTCCACCCCCTCCACTCACTTCCAGCTGGGACATCCTCATTACATTTACCCCTAACCAGCTTCCCTACCCCCAGCGTGACCACACACACACAGACACACACACACACACACACACACACAAACAAACATACACCCCCTGCCAAGTCAAAGTGATGGAAAACTGTTAATTATTGATGTATCTCTATCTAATAAGACTCCCCTTGTGCGTCTGTGTGTGTGTTTGTGTTTGTGTTGTTACCTCTACATAGAGGATGGGGAAGATCCCGATCTTATCTCCCAGCATGCCCTCTGCCCAGTTTTCATCCACTCGTCTAATCACCGTCAGAACCTCATCCTATTTTACAGACAGACAGACAGACATACAGACAAAGTGGTTTAGAAAGTGACCATGCTCAGGTTTGTTATGCATATAAATGAAATATTAAGCAGTTGAAGCATCCAAGTACAAAACCCACTTCCTCCTCAAACATGCTACATATAACCATGCTACATGTAACCAAGCTACCTAAAACCAGGCTACATGTAACCATGCTACATGTAACCTTGGTACCTATAACCGTGCTAACTACAACCATGCTAACTTAAAAAATGCTAACTATAACCATGATACCTGTAACCACGCTAACTATAACCACGCTAACTATAACCATGCTATATATAACCATGCTACATATAACCATGCTAACTATAACAATGCTACCTATAATCATGCTACATATATTCATGCTACTTGTCACCGTGCTACCTATAACTATGCGACATATAACCATGATATATATAACCATGCTACATAAAACCATGCTACATATATCCATGCTACCTATAACCATGCAGCCTATAACCATGCTACCTATAACCATGCTACCTGTCCTTTCCTAGCCCCAGCTGGGGTTGCTCAAGTTTTATAAACAACTTAGATATATATTCACAGCTCACACCCTAAATATTGGCACTGGAATATTTTTGTCTTATTTAGGCAAATCAAGAGTAGCCTGGTATCAAAAATCAACCTCAGTGAAGAATCTACACTGACCGTAAATGTTTAGTACAAGACTAGAAACCCACAATCTACGTTTTGAATTAAAGTATAGAACCAAATAAAGAAAAACATGTATAGCTGATCCCAATAGTTAGAAAGCTGTGTATTTGCTTGTATGCATGTGTTTTATATGCATGTGTTTTGATAGCAGTGGTTTGAAAGAACAGCAGTAATCAAGGATCTATTGATCCCTATATCTTCTCTCTCCTACTGAATTTCAGCCCAGGCTTCCATTCAGGCATTTTACTGGTAAAGTGCAGCTGTGATCCTCTGTGTGAAAAGGAAGGGTATGTATGTGTTTCTCTGTCCTTTGACTTGGCCCGCTTTCCTTAGCTCCATCCTGAGAAAACAGTGTGTACCCAGACCAGGTGCTGTGGAGGAACACACACACAAACAAACACACAAACAAACACCTACACACACTCATATGCAGACACAGTAAATTAAAGAGAGAACGAGAGATGCTTCATTCTCCAGTGTCCTCAGCAAAACAAGTGTGCGTAACAGCATGAACAAATGATGAGCTTTGAAGAGGAGAGGAGCAGAGTGAATACCAATCATTGTTTATCACAAACAATGTGCTAGAGAGAGACCCACGAGAGGAGAATAACTATTCAGACAGACAGGTAGAACGAGATCGGAGAATAACTATATACAGACAGACAGGTAGAATGATAAGAGGAGAATAACTATATTCAGACAGACAGGTAGAATGATAGACAGGAGAATAACTATATTAAGACAGACAGGTAGAACAAGATCAGAGAATAACTATATTCAGACAGACAGGTAGAATGATAGAGAGGAGAATAACTATATTCAGACAGACAGGTAGAATGATAGACAGGAGAATAACTATATTCAGACAGACAGGTAGAACAAGATCGGAGAATAACTATATTCAGACAGACAGGTAGAATGATAGACAGGAGAATAACTATATTAAGACAGACAGGTAGAACAAGATCGGAGAATAACTATATTCAGACAGACAGGTAGAATGATAGACAGGAGAATAACTATATTCAGACAGACAGGTAGAACAAGATCGGAGAATAACTATATTCAGACAGACAGGTAGAATGATAGACAGGAGAATAACTATATTCAGACAGACATGCAGAGAGATAGAGAGACAGAGAAGAAAGAATACATCCATAGACACAGACCTCCCATAAGGGGAGCATCACAGAGATTGACAGCGGAAGCATTTCTATATTGTTCCCTTTGTGCATCCTTGAGCACACAGAATAACTATTTTGAACTGGTTACTACTCTTCATGATTGGCTGCAGTTGGACATGACTCCAACAGAGTCACAAGGGGGTATCCTAAGACAATTGGAAGTCCCACCAAGTTGACTACATTAAAAAGATGAACACATTCATTATCAGCCTACACCTTTTCACAACCGGCCTCTTTCTAACTTTGTTAGTATCACAGATAGTTGTGTGTGCTTGTGTACCTTGGAGAATGCCAGACAGTCTTTGTCCTGGTCTTTGTCTTTGACTTCAAAGTCGTACAGGGCCTTTCCTGTGGGTGGCGTTTGGCTCAGCGGCCGCAACAACGTGATGTAACTAGCTGGCAGGAAACCATGACAACCATTCAGCTCCCCATGGTACCAGTTGTCGTCGACCTTGCGTCGCAGGATGATGATGTCACCTTTAGTGAACTGCAGGTCTCCAGGTTCCTTCCCCTCATAGGAGTAGAGAGCCTTCCCACAGGGCAAGGCCGGGACACTCTGGATAAGAGAGGTGACACAAGTTAGACACTAGTTCAATGGCACTATTCACTATCTGCCTTTTACGCCTCTGGGAACAAACAGCAGTATTGGCAGAATTGGGTTCTGTCATTGTTGGTAGACTATGTGGTGTCTGTAATGCCAATCCTGCCATGCCCTGAGAGAGTGCAGACAGACAGACCAACATACAGACCGACAGACAGACCGATAGGCAGGCAGACAGCAACAGATATAGTCGGACTCAACTGACAGCCTCCTTTCTGACTCTCCACCCAGAAAACAACCCAGAATCAAAGGTTCAAAAAATGATTTGCAGAAGTAATAGGCTTGTTTTACCTATTCCTTAATGACCAACTAAAGACAGTTCAAAACTGACTAGTGACCATCAATTATTAATGTTCACTTTTTATTTAATTGATTACTTGTTAGTTATGAACTCCCTTTACTTGGTCATGGAGGTCATAATTATAAACCACTGTAAGCTGGTGAACACAGACAAACCTAGCAGAGCACTTCTACTCTGTACTTTCTACATCTCTGCCCAGAACACAACTCAGCTCAGAACACAACACAAGTCGAAACACATCCAACACCGGAGCTGATGCAAGGCCAGGAAATAAACCTCTTGATCTCTATAGTGTGTCTGTGTACACTATATATGTCACTAACATTCACACAACGGACGTCAACAGAGGACAAAACAATCAGAAGAAGAGATAGGATGACAGATAAAAGAGAAGCAGAGGAATAGAGATAGGATGACAGATTAAGAGAACAAGAGGAAGAGAGATATGAGGACATATTAAGAGAACCAGAGGAAGACAGAGATAGAGATAGGATGACAGATGAAAGAGAACCAGAGGAAGAGAGATAGGATGAGAGATTAAAAGAATCAGAGGAAGAGAGAGGATGATCAAGGACATGCAAACCAGAGGACAAGACAGCAAGCATGAACCAGAGGAAGAAATTGAGAATGACAGTCGAAAAGACCACCAGAGGAGAGGGGATGGCAGATGAAAAGACAACCAGAGGAGAGGGGATGACAGATGAAAAGACAACCAGAGGAGAGGGGATGACAGATGAAAAGACCACCAAAGAGAGGATGACAGATGAAAAGACCACCAAAGAGAGGACGACAGATGAAAAGACCACCAGAGGAGAGAGGATGACAGATGAAAAGACATCCAGAGAAGAGAGAGAGGATGACAGATGAGAATAGAGGGAGCGTAGTACTCCTCCATTCCACAGCTCATTACACACACATCATAAAAATCTAATGTGCAACACGTTCCCCTGCATTATATCATTACATTAGTGCTGCTCCAACAAACACACACACACACACACACACACACTAAATACATACATTCACACTGGATTTGAAAAGTCATTAAGGCCACATACACATATACCACACTCGTGTTTATATTGTAATAAAAACTTAACTGTAGTTGGTTGGGGAAGGTTGGAGAATGTTGACTGAAAAATGTGTGAGAACATATTTCTTCACTGCTGCCAGTGTGTGTGTGTATTTGTGTAAAACTGGAGACAGTTTAAGTACCTGAACCAGTTAGTCAGTTACACAGCAAAACCCCTGATCCTGGCATTCAGCCAGTCAACTCAAGTACCAGTGAACCAGTCAGTAAGTCATACAGCTGAAGTACTGAAGAACATGTCAGCGAGCCATACCTCTAAAGTACTGTAGAACCAGTCAGCCAGCTATACAGCTAAAATACAGTAGAACCAGTCAGTCAGCCATACAGCTAAAGTACTGGTGAACCAGTCAGTCATCAATACAGCTAAAGTGCTACACACCAGTAAAGTAGGTGTCAAGCGCTACACATCATTTTAATGTCGTCAAGTAGGTGATGTGATTTCCAATTGGCTAAACATCAAGGACTGTGTTGTCCTACCTGGAGGGTTCAACCAATAGTGTACCAAACACAGGAGATGCATGTCTATCCTAGTCTATGGGTTGACCCCCCAGACACACACACACCACTGTCCTCTTGTGCTTTCAGGAGAAAGCCATTACTGATCCCCACTGGGCACACACACCTCTAATTACTGCACCACAGGGAAGAGAGAGCAGCAGGGGGGTTGGGGGTGGGCGTGTCTGTGTGTCAGGGCAGCCTGTTCCCCTGAAAGATCCCATCTCCTCCTGTGTCTATCTCCTCCTGTGTCGATCTCCTTCTGTGTCTATCTCCTCCTGTGTCTATCTCCTCCTGTGTCTATCTCCTCCTGTGTCTATCTCCTCCTGTGTCTATCTGCTTCTGTGTCTATCTCATTCTGTGTCTTTCTGTTGTTTGGCATCTCCTTTTTCTCCTCCCCTCTTTTCCCCCTCCCTTCTCCGCATCACTCCTCCCTCTCTTTTCCCGCTCTCTTCCGCCCCCTCACAGCTCAGTAATAAACTCTTCCTGTCCTTGGAGGAGTACTGGGTCGTTACCACTCTGTGTGTGTGTGTGTGTGTGTGTGTGTGTAGAGTAATATCATAGTAAATCTGTAACTATGTTCCTGTTCCAAGGGCAGGATTCCAGGATCCCTGTTTTGTTTCCTGAAGGAGATCATGTACAACAGCCCTTAAACTTGATTCAGACGTAGCACACCAGTATACTTATGGTGAACAACCAACGTTTCGGGACATGGAATCTAATTATTTAACACAATGGGTCTTAGAAAGGGGCTGTTGTCTGGTTGGGAGCTGATTAAGTATATCTTGCCAGAGAAAAACGCCAAGTCTATTCAGATTTCTATCAAGATACTTTATTGGCAACAAATGGCAACAGAAAAGAATCTACTAGCTGCTAAGACAAGATAATATTTTGGCTATTATAGACTGGGTGGTTCAAATCCTGAATGCCAATTTGTGGTACATCTATGTTAACTTATAAGGATCCCCATTAAATATTACCCATGCAGCAGCAACTCCCCCTGGGGTCTACTGTGTTGTGTGTGGTATGTTATTTATACCAAAATAACATTTATTTTTTTCCAACTGAAACCATGTGTCTTATTTGTAGATCTGTAGTTGTGAGGACATAACGTGTTTTAGTAGTGTATACAGAACTGGAGAACAGTGAAATCAGCCCACTGTCTGTATTCATGTTGGTCATTTATTGAAGCTTTCTGTGGCGTAAAAAGAGGGGATAGCAATGGCACTTTTAGCAGAGGGGTATGTTTTAGGATTTTCCTCCCCAGGCATTATTTGCAAAAGGCATTATTGATGAGAGTATTAAATATGAATTACGGTCTTGTATAGTACCTTTTTTTTAATTAAGTTAATAAGGTTTCCTTACGGGTAAGGAGGCCAGTGAATTATGAAGATTTACATTTATAAACTTTTCTTTGGTTGTTACAGTTTGATGAAATACGTCAACATATAAACTTTATTTTAATACTTACAAAGGGAATGTTATTGCATTGGGTAACATATCACTATTTTACTTGACTCCATTTCCATTTAAACTACTCAATGTATGTGGGTGGAGTTATGTCTACACAAGGGGGTCATACACAAGCATTCACTAAATGCTGAGGAAAGGGATATAAACTTCAATGAATAATCAATTGCGCTGGTTTGTCTACAGATGTACATTACCTGTATATTATAAGACCAAGAAACTGAGATAAGTTAGATCAGAGGCACGAGGGCCTTCGCATTTTATTGTAACCAGTCTATGCAGGAAACAGCAAGTTTCTATACAGCAGATGGACACATATACAAAGACGAGCATTTCAGTCAATAAAGATGATATGTGAAGGATGTAATAGAAACCACATTGTGTTTGGGGTTTTCTTCTCGTCTTGCACTTTCTTGTAATGATAGGAAGGTGACAGGTCAGGGCTGTAACCCTTCGTAATGTTTTATGTCTCTTCACATTTACCCTGTGAAGCCAAATTTCATCAAGATTTTACATTTCCTATAACTGCTTTCTGTCTTTTGGCATCACCATCCCTTTTCTGTGTTATCAGTAACATCCGTAACAGTTATGAATGTGATGAACAGTAATGTGTCATATCTGAGATTCTGAAGCCCCGAACATTCTCCACACATGCGCTGGTTTTGGGGGGGTATTCTCTAGGCCATTCCTGAAACAATTTTTGATACCGTGAAAATGCAGCTTTCTAATCTATTTAGGATTCTATTGGAAAATCTAGGCTGAAACACCTCCCATGCATGGTAGTAATATTTTTAGATAGAAAAGTTTAATGTCATATTCTACTGTCTAATTGCAAATGTATACGCTTCCCTAAAATCTAAATAGAAAACATACTACAATGGATGAACCATATGAACGATATCAATGCAAATGTCCCCAATTACAAGCGGAAAGACGGTCATTGTTAATGTATTTCAAATCCAGTGGCTACATAACTTAGTGCCAAACACATCAAGCGAGGGTAACTCCAAAGTCAATCATGATCAACATACATTTTGCACACGGTTTGAAGGTTCCAGTGTATATTTATTCCCAATAACAATTTTATTTTAAAACGTCTGATTGGTTCACGTATCTTAGTCAGAAATATCAGTTGCATTGGAGAATGACTGTGCTGCATGAACACCTGAAGCAAAAGCACACTGGAACCCCATGACAGAGGAAGAGGGATCCCTGTGATAAGGTACATCGTGAAGAAGTGTGTCACTGTGCGCTATTTAGAGATTAATTTACTTCAGCTTTATGGTAAGAGTAGCGTTTTGAAGTGAGAAATCACTCTCCCCGAATAGAATGGTTGAGTTGCGTATCTGGTGGGCTACTTGTGCACGTAGAGTTTGTTTAAAGCCGAGCAGTGAATAAGCAATCAGCATGTTACTGATGGATCAGTCCTTTAGGGTCTGAAAGACTAAAAGAGACAGGCAAAAGTGAACCCAAACCTTTCGGTTTTTAAAATTATTTTCAATGCTTTAATTAAGTGTTGCTTTAAGTAGGGTGTTTTCACATTTTTTTTTATTTCTGTACATTTTCCAGGATTTTGTTTAAAGTCCAACAGCAATAATTGACGTAGTTACAATGTTAGCTTACAAATGAATCAGCATTGAATCATTTCAAAAACTATTTCTTGAGTCTAATTTGGAATATTCATAAAGGGTACACTAGGTAGACCTTTCACATATTTTATATAATATCTTTAACTGACCTGAAAAAATTCGGATAGTTCATAATCTCTCACTCAAAATTGTATGACTCTATCCATTATTAACTATCTTATATCCTCTTTGTTTGGAAACAATATAATACGGTTTTTGGTGGGTTTAGCAGGTACACAGTACCTGCAATACTTGAACATCTAATTCTGTGACAACCACTGACAGAACAGACTATTGGGTGCTAAGATATGCTGGTAGATCTTCTCAGCAGAGTGGTAATGAAGTGGTAAATTAACAGGAGGAGCTAAATATACATCCTGTCTGTTCATCCTTCCACAGCTGTCTCACTGAGAAGGGAGAGAGGTAGGGAGACTCCTGATAGACAGTTATTTAGCAGCAATTACCGAAAGGCTGAGTTCTGCTAAGGAAGTGTTAATTCACAGTTGTCTCCTCCTCTCTCTACTCCTGTTAACACATCTGTCTGAATAGAAGGAACAGCAAGCATTCAGACCCTTATTCTGAAACAAAGCCACCCCATAGACCAAATAGACGGCAATTAAGGAGCCTAACTTTCCCACACACCCATAGTAAAAGGTGAACGATTGCTTGTAATTTGTTGTAGAATTACAAAAAATAAACAATCGTCCCTCTTTGGAAGTGTGAAACAGCAACCTGTGGGAAGACGAAATGCCAGTCTCTGCCATGGTGTTATTAGGAATCCCAATTCTTCTGGTTGTTAAGAGACAATGGGACCCTGTCACCCAGAGCTCGTTGTCATGGTTTCACCGGGCTCAGTTGTCTTCCGTAGCGAGGTCTTTGGGTATTCCGGAGCTGACGTGGTGTGTGTGCATGTGTGTCTGTGTGTGTGTCCTCGCTATGTCAGAGGTGACCTCCTGGTTTGTGAGTGATGGATGTTGAACAGCCAGCGTCCGCTCTCTTCACCCGCTCACAGGATGTCAGTGTGTGAGGTAGGAGGCCCAGGGTGCAAGTGGGTGTGGGGTTGGGGGCGGGGTAAAGATAATGAATAATAGAGAGAAAACAGATCAATAAGCAGTAAATCGCTGAGACAGACAACTGTGTGTGTGTGTGTGTTCCTTTCAGACCTTTTGTTATGTCAGGGGTCTTCCACCTTATCTAGCACTGCCTGAGCTTCAAAGGGTAGTTTTCAAATGACGTTCAATTCTGTCTTCTGTCAAAGCACTGAGACAACTGTTTATTAACTGAACATTTCCTCAACTGACTGTAAGTAAGTAATATTTCTTTTTTCTCTTGGATAATCTGTTTACATGTGGAGCACCCACAAATATAGAGCATTCAAGTGACCATGGTTACTACTGCACAATGGTGCTGCACCCCTATGCTACTAGAACACTAAGTTAATACAGCACTACATAACTACAGCACAAAGTTCCTCAAGCATTACAGCACAACGTTATTAGAGCACTACGTTATTAGAGCACTACCTTACTACAGCAGAAAGTTGCCACTGCACTATGTTACTACGACAATGAGTTACTGAAGGCATGGAGTATTTAGATTGGTAGCTACAAACAGTTTGCAGTTAGCAGAGAAAGGGTGGAGGTGTTGTACATACAAACAGTGTGCATATGAAAACCAATGGGGAAAAAGGTTCACTACAATTCTGGCCCAAAAAAAAGGAATGTTCATTTCCTGACCAGTGAGTCCTATCTCCTCGCGGTGCGTGAGTCCTATCTCCTCGCGGTGCGTGAGTTCTATCTCCTCGCGGTGTAGTCATGTGGGTTGCGTCAGCCATGGAGCCAGAGTCAGCTGCCTAAACCTCCTTCTGACATCTGCCAAATGGCCATCTAACATCCACAGGTGCAACGCTCTAACGTTCCACAAGCAATCCTGACCATTTGCACACATTTATGTCCAGAAAATGCAGAGAAGCAATTATGACAGTGACACACATGTATGTATGTTTATTCGTGCGGAGACTGGAAACCCATAAATCCATGTTCCCTAACCCAAACCTAACCTTAAGATCAATAACCTAACTTTGATTGTTTAAACGTTGTTTACCCAAATGCCTAACCCATAAAGCCAAAACCCAAAAGTAACCCTAACTCTAACACAATGCCAGTTCCATGTTTTTTTACATTAAGCCAGGAAATATTGGGAACCAGACAAATACCTAGTTTATCAGGTTTTACTGGCCTTTCCTCTCATCTAGACATATAACTGGATCACCAAGACCCAAAGTTACCTCGCAAAGACCCAAAGTTACCTCACAAAGACCCAAAGTTACCTCACAAAGACCCAAAGTTACCTCACAAAGACCCAAAGGTACCTCACAAAGACCCAAAGGTACCTCACAAAGACACAAAGTTACCTCACAAAGACCCAAAGGTACCTCAGTAGTTTATCCGTCTCAAATCTTGTAATCCCTCTTCTTCCTTATGTCTTAATATTTTTCCTCTGCCTTCGTTGCCCCCCCCCCCCTCCTTTCCCACAACCCCACGCCTTATAGCAACTGCTAGTTATCCGGCAGTCGACCTTTGTGGATGTTTGTAGTTATATTCACTGGCTAAAGTATATCACTGGCTGAAGTAATTCACTTTTGCCAGTGAATTATTGGCTCTCAGCGGTGTTGTTAGCAGAATGCTTGAGGGTGGCTGTGTGTGTGCTTTATAACGGTGTGGTGTGTATCCTTGAGACTTGAAATAAGTTACATTTGTAATGTTTAAATCCTCCTAGGTTCAAGTAAAGCCTTTCTAAGTGTATTTGTGTTGTTTGCACCCTCTGGAAAGCCAACACAAGTCTTTGTCCAAGCCTCATAAGAGGACTTGAAGGTGTTCCGCACTCTGGGGGTGTGTGTGTGTGTGTTCTGTCACCTCCAATTGCTGTCATTCTCACATTGAAACATCAATAAAAAAACAGTAAGGAAGATATTTCCGGAAAGAGTTTGACTCCGTAAAGAGTCAGCGGAAGTGTGTGTATGTGTATGTGAAGATTGTGATTCTTATTCAACTCTGACATGGAGGGATAGACAGCGAGAGGAGACTGAAATGAAGAGAGATGAGTGAAAGAGGAAGCCTTGATTAAAACGTCTCCCTATCCTCTCTACTCCTCCCCAGAGGCCCAACATACATCTACAAAGAGTAGCTACTGTTCCACAACTAGCCTCCATTCCCCTGGCTCTGCCTGGCTCAAGCCAGTGCCGTATGCAGAGCAGTAGCTCTTTCCGACTCAGACGAAAACCTGCTACTGAGACACACAGGTCGTTATTCACTCGCTGTCATGGAATCTGAGTATAGAGAACAGCGATCTAACGCACGCATGTCACAGAGTGTGAGGGCGAGACTAATCTCCTCACTAATAGAAACCTCATTAACAGAGCCGTGTTCCTCTGAGCCATCCTCTCTGACCCCCTGTCCTGCCCGAGAGTTAGCAGTCAGCCATGGAGACGGCCAGAGCCTGTGTTACAGTGGACGAAACAGACCGCAGGCTTCTGGGTTCATATCTGCTCTATTAAACCTGATCCTTTCTGATAATCACTCAGTTAATTACTGTCTGAAGGACACAGAGAGAGAAAGAGAGGGAGAGAAACAGAGAGAAATGCTTACTTAGCGTTGACCACCAGACTAACCAAATACTTCTTATTCTCCTTATATATACCCATATTTGCATTTCAGTTTTAATGCAAATGTATTTTGGAGATTTTACAAGTGTATCATTTTGTGTTTCTGTGTACCTGTTTGTTTTCTAATGCAAATTGAGCGGTGTGGTTTCTGCAGAATGGTGTGCTCATGTTAATGTGTGTGTGTGTGTCCACCTTCAGCTGCAAAGACAATGTAATGGGTTAATGTCAGGGTCTTGGAGTGAGTGGGAGACTCAGATCATGATACCTGAGCAGACTACTTCACACACACACACGCACACTCCTGCATACAGTGAGGGGTGATGAAAAGGTCATGGGGTCACAGCTCGAGTTCGAGTGAGGCAGCCGTGAACCCAGGTGTCCTTCTCCTAAGTGTGTGTGGGTTCTCACTTGTCCTGACCTCAGCTGCTCAGCTCAATCAGCTTGGATACAGTCCAGAGGGTAAGAGAGAGAGAAACGCTTTTGGAGTGACATACACACAGAAACATACACACACACTCCTCTCCGATCCGTAAGACCAGCTTTCCGTGGAGAAACACATCAATACGAGAGCTGTGTGTGTGTGTGTTTGTTGTGTGTTGATGTGTTCAGTGTAGCTGTGTCTGTTGTGTTGTCGGCTGTGTGAGCCATCTGGTATTTCTGTGTGTTCTTGAAAGTGGATGCAGCATGCATTTCAGTAGTGCAGACACACACTCGTCTTGAGCCCTGGAAGCCAGGCAATGGTATCAGCCACAAAGACATTCTTCATCTTTAATGAATTATTCATATAGAACGTGATGTAAATAATGGAGTAACATTAAATATTAACAATCTGTGTGGATTCGAACCAGACTACAAGACGGAGGCTTTGGATGAATGCTATTTCAAACAAAAAATATATCGAGCAATATTTGATTATGTCCACATATTCAGCAACCACATCAAATGAAAAGGCTTCAAAGCAAACTGCTTGGATGTGTTGAGCTACAATACAGAGGAGCAGCTTTGCAGTGAAACATCCGTATATAACTTTTACATAAATAACTTTTATACCTGAAGTCTCAACTCTATTTCTCAACAAGTCACTGAACACACACACACACACACTTTAGGCAGACAAACAGTGCTTTGTCATTCGACTATAAATCCTGTCCGAACCGAAGACAAGCTGTGACTTTTAGGTACTCAGCATGTTTACATTGTCTTTAGTTTGGTTGGCGAGAAGACACAGAACTGTAGAAAGGCCATTTCAGTTTTATGGAAAACTACATTTCAAAGAAGTGTAGTGTTTGTACTAAACTGTTTCTGCCTAATGCTTATACTGACAATATACTTTTTTTGTACCCTAGATGAAGTCTGAACACTCCACGACAACTCATAGATTGGTAATAATCACATTTCACATACATACCGTAAAAGATAAGATAATGCCTTACAAGAAACATAAATCATCAAAATCTCTGATACATTATGATTTATTCAATCCACGTCTGATTTGGATGTTACCGACATCAGAACAGTGTTTCATTTGGAAATTATTCATTTTCTGATGTGACAGACTTTGAGTAGAATCGCATAAAAATGATCAATGAAAACACAATGGTCTTCAGTAGGATCTGATCTAACGTGGATTAACACACTGTCCCTGCCTGCAGCCTGTAAACTCATATGCACGCTGAGACGATTCTGTGTACGCCTATTTCTGAGAGACAAAAACAAAATAGAAAGGGATTGTGCTGTACCTCTTGATTTTTATCGATCAAGTAATAGAAACCGATATACAGTCCAATACTAAACAATAATTACATAATTGTCTGTCTCTGAGACCAAGGACTTTAGTGGCTATGGTTAATGCCAGTTGATAGGAACAATTCGTCATGCAAGTCACACCAAAAGTGTTTTCATAATCCATGCTAGTAGGTATCAGTACTGTGTACAATCTAGTGGAAGCTAGGCTTCTCTCAAATTGTTTTGGAATGTTCCTCTGGAACGCCTGAACCATAAGTGTGTCTTTCAGGATCGTGCAAGGGTATTTTTGAAGTCTTGATGTCAAGAAACATTTTTTTCCCCCACCCTTATTGTAGCCTAAAAAATGAATTTACAGCAACTACTAGGGAGTAAATACGAGTAAGAAAGGTCAGTTTTTCACCATGCTGGCTAGGAATGCAATCCACCAACCTGCTCTAACGGCAAGGCTACCTGTTGCCACCAAAATGGAAAAGCTTTTTCATTTGTGAATAAAATGTCAGCCGAAGCTAAAGTAAGTCATCTTCAGTTTCCAGTCAACTCCCTCCACACTGGGCTAATAGTGTCTGTACCTTCCAAGATTCTCTCTAGTGATTTATCCTCCACCACTACATTCATCTTTGGTTCACATTTCTCTTTAACATCCAGCGTGTTCAGATGTAATCTGTTATGTGATATTGCTCTCTCTTGGCTGTGTACTTTTTCGGACCTCCCAGGCCTTGCGTCATTAGGATATGTCTTCTATGGAAGTATTGAAACATATTGTTTGCATATTGTTTACAGCGCATTTTTAACATATTCAGACCCTTTACATTTTTCAACAATGGGGTTTCTGCACTTTTTCTCTAAAAATCTTTCAAGCTTTGTCAGATTGGATGTGGATTGTCGTTGCGCAACAATTTTTCCAATCTCAGAGATGTTCAATAGCTGGGCAACGCAAGGATATTCACAGACTGATCCCGAAGACACTCCTGTGTTGTCTTGGCTTTGTGTTTATCAGACAAAAGAATCGTCATGTATGAGAGTCCTTCAAGGTTTCTATAGGCAAACTCATAGTTGGCTGTCATGTCACACTGAAAAGTAGCTACTATCTGGCCACTCCCCCATAAAGGTCTGATTGGTGTAGTGCTGCAGAGAGGGATGTCCTACTGGAGGCTTTGTCCAATCTCCAAACAGGAACTCTGGTTCTCTTTCACGGCAGCCACCGTTTAAGAATGATGAAAACTACTGTTATTATAATCCAGGTCTGTGACCGTGACACAATCCTGTCTCAAGCTTTCAACCTCCAGCAATTCCTGCAACCTCATGGCTTGTTTTTTTCTCTCTGACATGCCCTGTCAACTCTCACTGTCAACCTCATACTGGCATGCGCTTTATATCAAAATTGGTTTGGAGCCAAATCTGAGAACATAAAAACACAAAAGTGATTATTACTTTAAAGGCCTATTAACTAAATCCACTGTTTAATCCACGCCACCTAAGATTTTGACGGAGGCCCAAAAGTATATATTCATTTCATTTAAATTTAATAGCCATTTATTTAACCTTTATAGGGTTAAAATTATTATAATATTGCCATATTTTACTAAGAAGAGATTCAGATAGTTCATGCTGAAAGAGTACAAGTTCATATTTGAACCCATGCTGCAATAGTACAGGTGTGTTAGAGGCCGTGGCTCAGACCGCTGGACCACTAAAGGCCAAATGCGCCTTTTTTACAATACACATGTAGAAAAAAGCTTACTCAAGATCTTATCGGTACACAAAGGTAATTAAGTAATGCATCCAATTGAAATCTAAGCAATAAATGCATTCTCACAGTATCTACCCTACTGATTAAACATGTCTAAATCCTTGTCTTGACTACTTGAATGACCCATCTTTATCAAATAGATAGGTGCACAATTCAGAGATTATTATAGCCTCTTACTTAGCTTTTTGGGTTTATACCCTGTAGGGCTGACCCCATTCATTCAACTTCTTTGTTTAGTCATTAGGCCCTTGGTCGACCAAGATTTTTATAGTACAGCAGACACAATGGTGTACTGTTTAAAAATGAACACCTCCACATCATGCAGCAAGGCCGTAAGACTAAGGTACTTCTGAAAATATATGCCTAACACGATTGACTTCTGATCTGAAAAATCACAATAGTATCTGTCTTTATGAAAACATTTTGCCATATAAGACTTCCTCACAATGTTATTTAATAGGTGGATTTGTCCCTAAATCTTTTAAGCTAATATCTTAATACTTTGAGTGAATAGCGCAGGAGAAAGTAGACTACCTTGCCTATTACCTCTCGTCAAACTCAAGACCTGTGAGCTGTAGTAAACCTCTCTGACCCTGGACACTCTGACCCGCTGAATAAATAATGGGAAGAATCAAATATTCAATAATGTTTTTTTTAACTACAGGTAATGCGCTCCTTCAAAAAATGTCTCTGCATCAAAGCAGATGGGCATTAAGATTTTGGCCTCCCTTAGTCAAAGAAAATTTACTGAAATTACTTGTAATATTGTTAGATGTCTGTCTTCTAGGTGAACCAAAAACCGTATTCACATTGATCATTTTCCGTCTATTTCTGAGTTAATTTCAGATTTCTGGGCAGATTAAACATCTTAAATGAGCCACACTGGAAATGATCTTCACCCTCCATGTAAATTACTGATATGATTGGGGGTGGGACTCCCTCTAAGAGGTTTTAATCTCTTAATGGCTTCCTGAATCTAATTCTGTGACTGTCTGTGTCATTTCAGCTTCCTCTTCTTGAGATTTAAGATGGACAAAAGGCATGAATTTTCTGCTGTTCATGATTTTGCAGTTATTAATCATGAAGATCTTTGTAATAAGCTGCAAATGCGTAAGCAATGTCTTCTGGTTGTGAGTTAAAGAAGGGATGAATTATCTAAGTGTTTGCTAGCTTGGACTTATTTTAGCTCAAAGGCTAGCGACTGTCTGGCTCCAATATCCATTTCATAGGACAGTTGATTAGTAAATCCAAGAACCTCTTCTGCTAAATAAGTCAATAACGTGATACAGCATTTGTTCAGCTTATGCATTGTATCTTTAACACTGGGTTGTTCTTGTTTTCATTCAATCCCACGTTGTATTAACTGAAACAGATGAGGTGTCCAAAATGTTCCGGAACCTGCCAGCTTTCTCCCTTGGGGCATTGGTGCAGGGCAAGGACAATGCCCAGAATAAAGACTGAGAAGATCCCATATCCAGCACTGAGGATGACACTGGACTCAGTTGTAACATAATGGACAATATCCCAGAGACCTGGGCCTCACAGTGCAGATGTAAGAGAGAGGCAGTCTGGAGGGGAAGGTTGCGAGAGACCAGTGACAGAGTGCAGAATGGACTAGACTGAGTAAGAAGATTTATTGTTTACGTTTTGGGGTTGGTGCACAGTGCAATTCGCTATTATTATTTCTCTATGAAAATGTGTTGATATCACCAAACACGTTCATATTTGTTTGGTATAACGTCAATGAGACTCAACCCGTTGAAGAGGTAATATATTAACATTGATCAAATTTAGACATGTAGTGTAATACTGAGATTGACCAATTTAAACAAATTGATTTAGAGTATAGAAAATTCACTTTATTAAATTCAGACAAATTAATGATTTGTAGGGGAACTTTAGGATGTGGGTCACTGTGTCCAGCCAGGCTAGTAGACTGAAATTCCAGTCATTATCATTCAGAATGGTGCAGGGCCATTTCTCCTGGGGGAACAAAGTCCATAGAAGTATTTTGGGTTTCCCTCACAGACCCATTGTAGTCTGTCTCTTTCAGGTCCTTCTTGCTACTGATCTCTCCTGACTCTACTTCTTCTCTCCTTTCCTTACCTCCTTTCCATTCCTATTCCGCTCCCTTTCCTTCCTCGCCTCTCTGTAATTATGTATATAGTTGCTTCTTCCTAGTATAATAAACTTAAGACTCTCTGCTACATAACTAACCTTTTCTAATTACTACATGCATACCAGACATACATTTCCTAAAGATTCTACCCACAATACCCCATAATGACTAAGTGACGAAAAATCACATGTTCACCGACCCTTCCCATCCAACCTGCTGGAGCGTGAGAGGTCCTGCAAAGAAGAATATGAGAAACTGCCCAAAAATAGGTGTTCTAAGCTTGTAGCATCATACTCAAAAAGACTGGAGGATGTAATCGCTGCCAAAGGTTACTTTTACGGCCCTCTCCTTACCTGCCAGATACTAATGCCTATTTCCATAATGCTTTATAATGCTCCGTAATGCTGAGCTTGTCTCTGTTATAATGTCTCTAACACTGACAATCACAGATGACAATCATAGTCGGTCCTGGCCATTCCCTGGTTGGGAGACCAGATGCTGCTGCAAGTGGTTTTGGAGGGCCAGTAGGGGGCACTCTTTCCTCTGGTCTGTTTCTATCCTAATTCCCCAGAGCACTGAAGAGGAGTTTGCCCTACTTAGGGTATTTTGGATGGGATGCTAGACTTGTGTCCTGACTCTCTGTGGTCACTAAAGATACCATGGCACTAAGACTAAATGTTTTTTTACTGCTCTATTTTTTCCTGTATTTTAAGTCTGCATTGCTGTAGAGGTAGATCTTTCACTGGAAGTCTGAAACAGTTGTTTATAAAGCAAGTGGAGACAGAGATGTAAGGCCTAGCACAGAAAGGAAGGATCATACCAGCTAAGAATGTCAGGCAGAAAAGGCTTAATCTCTGCAAAGCGAATTATAAGACCCCCCCTCACACACACACACCAACAAGCTGATTGATTACACAAGTCCTTTGGAAAATGTCTCTTCACATTGCGGATCTGGTCATCGGAGAAGAAATGTGAAGTGTAAATTCAGTGAGAATATTTTTTTGAGAGGGATAGATATCTATTTTACAAGATGATAAAATATAACCCAACCCTCTACACACCACAGCTAATGATGACACAGTACCCAACCCATTATGACACAGTACCCAACCCTCTATACACCACAGCTAATGATGACACAATACCCAACCCATTATGACACAATACCCAACCCTCTATACACCACAGCTAATGATGACACAATACCCAACCCATTATGACACAATACCCAACCCTCTATACACCACAGCTAATGATGACACAGTACCCAACCCATTATGCCATGGTACCCCCTCCTATATACACTACAGCTAATGATGACACAGTACCCAACCCACTATACACCACAGCTAATGATGAAACAGTACCCAACCCATTATGACACAGTACACAATCCACTATACACCACAGCTAATGATGACACAGTACCCAACCCATTATGACACAGTACACAATCCACTATACACCACAGCTAATGATGACACAGTACCCAACCCATTATGACACAGTACCCCGTCGTCTATACACTACAGCTAATGATGACACAGTACCCAACCCATTATGACACGAGACCCCATCCTCTATACACCACAGCTAATGAGGACAAAAGGTCAGATAACATATTTCTGAAGACGACAAAATCTTCTTTATGCTGAAGAAGACACCTCCTTTATGTTGAGAGATGAGGAGAACCAATGACGTCGTTATGTCAGAGGGAAGGAATAAGCCAAAGTGGGAGATTGACAGGGACCCACCCCAACATTTCGTTCAGGTAATCATCATCACACAAACTCGTAGAAACATAAAGGCCTTTTTACATTCAAATAGTTTTATATAGATGAACAAGACTGGTGGCAAGATGTGGGTCGAAGGAAAATCTTTATGTGTAAACGGGTGAAAATGTCAATTGCAGGGACGCTTTTCCTCCGGATACACCCACCGAATACTGAGGTAACGTGGGACCCTTTTCCTTCGGATACACCCAGTGAATACTGAGGTAACGTGGGATCCTTTTCCTTCGGATACACCCAGTGAATACTGAGGTAACGTGGGATCCTTTTCCTTCGGATACACCCAGCGAATACTGAGGTAACGTGGGACCCTTTTCCTTCGGATACACCCAGCGAATACTGAGGTAACGTGGGACCCTTTTCCTTCGGATACACCCAGCGAATACTGAGGTAACGTGGGACCCTTTTCCTTCGGATACACCCAG
>JACXGK010003420.1:9701-45343 GCA_016801125.1 Novumbra hubbsi | reverse complement strand
AAACAATAAACCACACCGGGTGTGGCTAGAAATGAACCTAAGTAGGCTCCCCAATCAGAGTCAACTGAATGCAGCTGCTCTGACTGGGGAGCCCACAATGGCATGGAGATGGCTAGAGGCCTCTCCATGTGCCATGCCCTGAATGGGAGCCCCAAAGCATAGAGATGGCTAGGGGCCCGCATCCAGGACATGACAACTTGGGCCTCTTGTCTACCTTGATACCCAGTTTACCAACCTCCTGCCTGCCCTCCCACTTGGTTCCAGCCTGTCCCTTGATATGTATATCCTTGTACCTTCCAAACAACCCTCCTGTGCTCTGCGCATGGATTCAGCCACCCCTCTCTGTGTGCATTCAGTACAGGCACCAGGCCGGCAGGAGGGTGGGGGTGGGGGTGGGGGGTTGGAAGAGTGGGGTGTGGGCTGACACACCGGCATCAACCACACAAAAGGCTCCATGCATGAAATGCTGAAACATCCTCCCAGTACATTCGTCTCTCTTACCTGTCCACTTGAGATTGCTTTGACAATACTACCTTAACATCAGTCCCCTAATAATAAGCTAGATATTCTCTCTCAAATAGCCAGTCTCTAAAACTGCTCATTAGTCACCTCTCAGACTACTACAAACCACTAGCAACTAGCTAATGAGGCAATATGATATGATCCACGTACAGTATAGTGTGTTGCATTGGGGGTTAATGAGGGGGTTGAAAATAGAGTTTTGCTGGATGTAGCCTCATGATTTCATATTACATATGTTCTCTACTGAAAAGGCTGTACACTCAAGTTCAGACCGAACTGTCGAGGCTTTATAATTAAAATAAATATTTATTGCTACAAAGCCTTTTAATGTTCAAGAGGAATAGATAGAAGAAACAAAGGTATGGACAGACAGAGGCAGACAAATACAGACCAACACAGACCAACACAGACCAACACAGAGACAGGAGGAGGTAGAGGAGGAAGGACAGAGCAAGAGACTAGGGGAGATTAAAGGAGGAGGTGGAGAAGGATGGGATTAAAGGGATATTGTAATTAGATTACGTGTTGCCATTCTTCACGTCCAAGCCTGTTTATTTGATGAGTTAAAATAGGACATGTTCCAGGGGTGAGAGAGGTGAAGGAGGGGAGTGTGGGAGTAGTGTGTGTTTCTTTTGGAAGGAAGGAGCTGAGCATTAGTATGTTAACCAGACCTACTGTAGCTTATGTGGAATGTAATAAACTCCTCCTAAGTCTCTGGGTAAATGTGCATCACACCTCAAAATAAAGCAGATCAATACTAGCTGGCAGACACTGGTATGTAGAGGATCAGAGGAGAAGCATGTAAGGCTAGGTTTCATCAGTTATGATCTAATAGAGGAGATCAATAAAAAAAGAGAGTAGACAAGCTTGAAGCTTCAGACGCCAATGAAACAGTGGGAACTCTTGTTAAATGAGAGGATACCGCTGGCAAGCTTTCATTACACCACCAATTCATCATTTATTAAAACTGACAATTCATTGTCATTGTAACTTGAAAAACTCCTGACAAAACGTCAATCTACGAAGAAAGGTACAGACAAACGCTTTGCCATGCACATTTTCTTGGGCTACAGTACTGTAGTTGTCCGCTTCAGGGGAACTACAAACAACCTGATAAATGCAAAAAAAAATAGCTGCTATGGAAGTGGCAGCAGCAGCAGCCATTGTGAAAACATCGTAAATCATACTGGTTGAGTGATCCAGGCTATGTGAATAGCCTGCAGCAGCGCATTTACTCCTGCTTGGAACACTACAGCTGATGCTGTATATCCACCCTGCTATTAACTAGCTATCTACATTTATCCTGTCAGCCAGAGGGATTATGGGACGAGTATTAAACTTAAGCTAATAGACCCTGTAAGGAGGTTAATTGTACGCAGACGGAAGGAAGGACTCTGTCATTGTTCAGAGTCGAATACTGGAATAATACAAAGTGGATATCATCATTAATTATTAAACTATATCTGATTTGATAATTTGGTTGTTCTCGCTAAACAATGTTTGGTGAAGGTGAAGTAACCACTAAATACTACCTCTTATTCATATAAGCAGGTAACATAGCTAGCATAAAAAAATCAGTGATGGTAGCTTTAGAGCAGTTGATTGGTAAAGCTTCATGAAATAAATCACACAGGTAATGAGCTATATTAAATGTACAGTAATATGGAAAAATAATGTTTATATTTAACACTATAAGATATGGGTCAAAAAGGTGATTTATTCATAAGAATAAAAGATTACCGATTGCATTCATAAGAATGCAAAAAACAATCTGCATTAACATCCTACTTTTCTAAAAAGTGTCCTGCCATAGTTTCCTGTTTCTCTGGGATATAACAAATTTGGTAAAGCATGTGAAATCCATTTGTCTTCTATCGCCATGGGGAAATGCAAAGAACTCACAAATTAAACAAGACAAATGGTTGGTGAACTTCATGAATCAGGCAAGATTTGCTAAATCTCAACACATAGTACTTCTATATCTCTGTAATTAAGGAGTTCCAAACCAGTGGAACTCCTGCCTGGTAAACAACATAAGCACAGTGAGGATCTGGTTCAGAAGGGCCACGGTCGGATAGGTACAGAACGTCTTGCATCACTGGGTTCCCAAAGTTCCCAAATATTTAATAGACTATCTGGAAAGGTTGCACAAACAAATCCTTTACTGAGCAAGAATTTATTTGAGGAAGACACAGACTACAAGTACTCATGGAAATCCACAAAGAAATGGTTAATGACGGTTAAAGTCTTTAGAATGCCATGGCAAACCAGTGGTTTGAAGTGAATAGGGACAGTCCATAAGCACAGACTGTGTGTGTGTGTGTGTGTCGAGGGCTGCACGGAAGAAGTTGTCTTGCCCAGAGTTTCTGAAAGACTTCAGGCCACCTGACTGTGTTGTAACAAGGGAGTATCAGAACAACTCCTTTAAGCAATAGTACAGTCAGTCACACCTGCATGCACAGATCCGAAAACACACCAACACAAACTATGTACTGGAGAATTGAATAAACACAAAAAATACAAGGGAGAAACTGTGAGCTCAGTAAAATCTGTGAGCTTAGTCTTTGTCATCATGTTTCCTATAGACTGGCTTTCAAATAAACGTGTTTTGATGGAAAGAAACAAACAATAAACAGCAATCATCCAGGACAACCGGATGAATGAAGTCAGCGTGATAAGTTTTAGAGAGTAAATTAGCGACACACACATGTACACACAAGCAAAAATGGAGCAGGAGATCAATTAATCTTGGTTCAGATCAGCGGTTCTCAACTGATTTTGCCTTGGAACTCAATAGGTCCATTCCAGAGTTTTGAGTGTGTCCTTAGCAAAGGTTCCATCAGACCATAATTTTTCCAAAACAATCTTATGCTCTATATGTCAGATTAAAACAAGAAGACCACATCCATAACTTGACCACTGAAATCACAAATAACAGGAAATAGGCTTAAAAAGATAATCAACTGGCAGAATTGTATAATTGACTGGAATCTTAGTGTGGTGTGAGGAATATAATCCTAATATATCACAGGTCAATCATATCATTTGTTCAATTTGGTCACTTTTAAGGCCTGGAGTAAACCATTGTAATGGAACCAACAGCACTGCTTTGGTGCCACTCGCTAGCTTGTATATGACTGTACTGTAGTAACCGGATGTCTAGCAGTTGCAGTTTAAAATATACTAGGCATGTGAACAAAACAATGTTAATATACACGAAACACTCTAAGGATATTCTGGGAAAAAGGTATCTTGCGCAGGCAATTAATCATTTAACAATCTAGTCCGGTTGACTACAATGTGCAATTGTTGTTGCTGCCACTGTGCATGGGTATCATAATAATGGCTAGTCTTACAACTGTTCTTTAGCTTGCACTTCTACAAATTTCTTGTTAAAACACAGCAGGAACCTCATCTGTAATATTGGTTAACGTCAGCTCCAGTTAGCTGTAACTGGTTGCTGCCGTTTGTCGGTCTATATTACTGGAGGCATTCAAAAAAGTTATTAACGTTAGTGCTAAGCCAAACTATATTTTGGGTCAACCAAGATCAAGAAAAGGTTCTTGGAGGGTGATTTAGGGGTTCTTCATTTTGAAATTGAGAGGGAACACCTATACGTTCTTCCAAAAACCCTTTTCAAATGGTTCTTCAAATAACCATATCAACAACCATTTTTCTGCAAGTAGGCTGTTTATATGGTTCTTTGAGTAACAAGTAGAATTCAAGTACAATCACCCAGTTATTCACATGGCATATACATATAAAAATTAAAGGAACACCTAAATCACACGTCGGGTTTCGTTGAAAGAATTATATTAATGATCAAAATCTTTACTGAACAATGTGTCATTTGTTTAGAACAAAATGACGTAACATGGGTCAACGGAAACCAAAATTACAAACTGACTGAGGGCTAGATTCAAATACTGAAAATTTAAGTAAATAAATTAAATCACAAGCTGTTCTAACTTGCATGAATTTCATCACGACAACTCATAATGTGACTCAGTAACCTGTATGCACTCCCAACAATCAAAGTCAAAAGTCTTTATTGTCAAAAGCACAAAATAACAATGTCGTTCTGAGCAATGGAATTCCTAAGGCAGGCACGAGTCATCTACTCAGTAGTATTAAGTAAAAATATAAAGTAAAAATATAAAGCAATGTCTGGGTTTGCTCCTGATGAGACGGCGTTCTGGGGGATCTCCTCCCAGACCTGGATCAGGGCATCAGTGAGCTCCTGGACAGTCTGTGGTGCTACTTGACAGCATTGGATGCACCAATACATAATGTCCCAGAGGTTCCCAATTGGATTCAGGACTGGGGAACATAAGGGCCAGTCAATGGCATCAATGGCTTTGCCATCCAGGAACAGCCTACACACTCTGGCCACATGAGGCCGGGCGTTGTCCCAGCAATCAGTTGTCTAGCCCTGCTTATGTAATGGCCTGTCTCCCATCACCTTGAAGAGGATAATTTGTATTATGCCAATCTATATGACCTATTGATAAATGCATAACTATAGTTATTTGCATCATTTTGGCATGCATATATATTTTTGTATATCAATTACATGCCCTGACATCATATAATTTTGGGAAAGATTACATGCCCTTACATTCTCCATTTTTTATTGAGTTTGTGGCTTTACGAGACACTTGAGAAGCTTTGTTCTGTAAGTTTACACAAATACTACCTCTATTGGTCAAGACAGGTCGAGGGTGGGCACTGTGCCAAATAACTTTGCGTGTGACTTAGAATCTGTGTCTTTGCTCTGGAGAACTTCCTTCAGGCTGGTTGTTCTTTGTAAACCACCATGTGATCACATTAAAAGTCGTTTAAAAGAAAGTACATGGTTTCCTACAGTTGATTTGAGTAAATCAGATGAAGTTGACTTACCCCGCAAACCTTGAAAAGGAGTGCGATTTGAACTAACCACTTTAACCTCTATGCTCTTGAGACTGTACTGGTAGACAGAGCAAACCCCAAATCACAATATTTGGTTTTCTAACCTTAACCAAACGGGACCGTTACCAAACCTTAACAATTATTTTGGAAGCATTGCCCAACCTTAACTATTGTTCTTAGCACAGCACTTCCTTCTACATACATCAAGATTAGGGATTCAAGGTCATCAACGCAAATGTTACAGTCCATTTCTTCAAGAGTGCATACCGTGGGCACACAACATGGGTTTTTCTCTCTAGCCCAGTCGACATTGAGCCTAGGCTGCCTGGCAACCCTGAATGTCTGAAATGTGCATGTTGATGATGACAGAGTTAAACACAGGCGACACACCGGCAATGGTAGCGAAGATTCATGCTTGTCCGTGAACCGACTGGCAACACATACATTCACTCACAATACGGGCATGCTCACAGGCATGAATGCCCCCCAAACCACTTGCTCAGAGCAACCAAGCAGACAGGGAAAAGGGTCCTCTTCTCTCAACGGCAGAAAACAATCTGCTGAAATGCATCATCATGAGGGCAATTACACACCAAAGACAGAGTGGTTCACCCTGAGTTGGGACGGGGCCATACTTCAGGGAGGCCATTTGACAATCAGCCTCTGCAAACATTTGTCTTCTTGCCTTCATCCCTCTCCATCCCTCTCCATCCCTCTCTAAAACGACACGTAATGAAACATGGCCTGGTTTCCAGGAGATGGTGACATTCAGACCTATCAAATGTAATATTATAAACCAACTTAGGCAAGCCAATTATATTTAAATAAAACTGTAATTTTCAGTCTCTGCTAATGCAGCCAGTTAAGATGTGGCAGCACTATATATTTTCTACAAGCTGAGAAGTGCATTAACGACCGTCTGGGAGACTTACGTTTTACACCCATTAATCCAGTTCTGGGTGTGACATAAGCAGAATCTGCTTGGTGAAAACAATTTGTTGTTTTATAATAGTTCAGGGTCTGTTTTAGCTATGCCAGCGAGATAGCTAATCTGCTGGTGCACATATGAGTTCACTGCTGTAGATTCCTTTCAAATCGCCATTCTATTTCTCTTGACAAACATTTTCTGTCTACAATCTACATTCAGTAGTCTCTGCCCTGTCAAACTTGAGTTTCAAGCATGCTTACCCTTATGCTAGCGAAGCTGCTGGCCCAAACAACATTCCTAGTTGTCCTCAGAAACATGTGCAGTTCGGCAAGTGGGAGTATTTTTCATGTTCTACCTCACCCACACACACAAACACACACTTAGGGGATATATGTGGAAAGGGTATAACGTTTCAAGATGCCAACATATGCACATCACTGAGGACTTGAAATATTCCAACCACACCGCCACTGAAGGGAAAAAAGGTGCCTGTGGAAGATCCCTGAAAGACCCGCACTAAACTGTACAGAAGGGCACCGCCTGGTAAGTCAACTCCCTCTTGACGTGGTTCTCTAGAGGATGGTGAGGTCAACCCAACTCACCAGCAGAGAACGCTACCTGCCCGGGACATGTACCTCACACCGTGTAGCAGGCAGGCCGGAAGATCATTGACCTCAGACACTCGAGCCATGGGCTGTTCACACTCCTACCATCTAGTAGACTAAGATGGCCCAGAAGCATCATAACCTGGACAGAAAGACTTTTACAAAATAGGCTTTACCCCTTTGGTCTGTGTATTAAGGGCCAGACAGTCATAATCCGTAATAAGCCTTTGTTTAATTCTGCCCCAGTCCAGCGTTAGCTTATTGAGCATCCTCAGAATTGAAACTGTGCAATGCATGCGTGACAACCAACGCTGCAATGAGGTCATGAACTTCCATCACAATATGAGACTGTTAATCACAGGTGTGACACATCTATTTACACTGTTAACACCCACGTCCTGTACTGTAATTTGTTTAAATCTTTATAACCTTACACATTGACTTAATCTTCTTGGTTTGGCCTTCACTTTCATTTTAACATCTGCTGTCTTTCTTATCTTTCACCAAGCTACTTGGACCGGTACAGTACATATGGACAGTCATTTATTTCATCAACTGCAGTGTTTAGGCATTTTCTATACTGGCGAGAACATGGGTCATAATGTGTATGCAACCAATAAAACAAATGTAATAGTGGTTTAGGTGGTGACTTGGAATGCTCTCTATGTTTTAGGTTTAGGTGTTAGTGTATGTCTTGGTATAAAGGTTTGGTTGCTGAGTTTAAGTTTAGAGTTAGGTTAACCTTAGGTTTTGGGCAACATCTTTGTAAAAATGCCACTACAGTTTCCCCCCCAAAAAGTTGCTGTATAAAATGTTGCCCCAGATGCTGTATAAAATGTTAGAGGGAAACAATGCAATTATAGGCATATATTTTAAACCCAAATTTCTATAGAAAGTAGTGCAAAATAACATATCGAATGATAAAACAGAGAAATGTAATTGTTTCATGAAAAATGATTTGATGCCAGCAAAATGTTGGAGTCTATATTTATTCAATGGATCCAAAAAAAAACATGTGCCTGCTTGTGTGAGCGTGTGATGTGCACGTGCCTTCTATTCACTTGGCACAGACATGATTTAATAGGGTGACGGGAAGCATCCGAAATCCAATAGATGGATAATCTCAGGGTAGCATTCTACACATCCAACCAGGACAGACAGGATGTCATATTTGATATGGCAGTCATTCTGCTCACTAGGCCCATTAACCTATCATCCATCATGCTATGACAGGTTAAAAATCCTGCTAAATGAATGTCTGCCGTAACTGCCAGTAAACAGAAAAGAAAATACTGCTAGGTAAATTGGCAAATTAATTGAGGGCTTAAAAAAGATAATTGTCACAAGAGGGAAATATCTGGCAGCATTGCAATTGTCAAGTACAAGCAGACTGGCCACATTAAAAACATCTCTTGAGATGTTCTCTTTCAAACTAGCAGCTGCATCCATCCACTCAAAAGTCAATATGCCCTGTAGTCTCACTTGATACTTGCGACTTCATATTTGGAATTGACATAATCTGGGGTTTCTGTAGAACCACAGCAGAGCAACATTGTGTCAATACATTTAGTTTTACATTATACTCTACAATGAATTGCTAATACATTTTCCCCATCAGCTCTCTATCAGACCCTCTACTAGACTGCTCTGCTCTGAGTTTGTTGCATTGAGCATATTAGTCATCTTAACAGGCTGAGACTGTAAGCTCTGCAGTTAAACTGTAAGCTTTTGGCAAAGGTTTTAATTTAAATGTTTCTGTAAATTGCTCTTCAGTACTACAGAATCCATTGATTAAGCATGCAATATGAGCAGATTTTAAGTGTAAACAGAACGTTTTTTTAAATATACTTCACTTTTTTCTATTAATTGCAAGTGCTGATTCTTTTTCAGACGTGGTAATCAATGCAACATTTTTTCTTGTTAATTTGGAGAGCAATAAATCATCATCTTAACATCTCAACCCACCATTGGACAAATTCATTTAGCCATACATTTTTCGTACTTACAAAGCATTTAGAGGTCTGTAATTTTTGTCATAGGTACTCTTCAACTGTGAGAGACAGAAAATTACATTGTATGATTTTTAAGTAATTCATTTGCATTTTATTGCATGACATAAGTATTTGATCACCTACTAACCAGTAAGAATTCCGGCACTCACAGACCTGTTAGTTTTTCTTTAAGAAACCCTCCTTTTCTCCACTCATTACCTGTGTTAACTGCACTTGTTTGAACTTGTTACCTGTAGAAAAGACACTCAATCAAACAGACTCCAACCTCTCCACAATGGCCAAGACCAGACAGCTGTGTAAGGACATCAGGGATAAACTGACCCTGCACAAGGCTGGGATGGGCTACAGGACAATAGACAAGCAGCTTGGTGAGAAGGCAACAACTGTTGGCGCAATTATTAGAAAATGGAAGAAGTTCAACATGACGGTCTATCGCCCTCGGTCTGGGGCTCCATGCAAGATCTCACCTTGTTGGGCATCAATGATCATGAGGAAGGTGAGGGATCAGCCCAGAACTACACGGCAGGACCTGGACAATGACCTGAAGAGAGCTGGGACCACAGTCTCAAAGAAAACCCTTAGTAACACACTACGCCGTCATGGATTATAATCCTGCAGCGCACGCAAGGTCCCCCTGCTCAAGTCAGCGCATGTCCAGGCCCGTCTGAAGTTTGCCATTGACCATCTGGATGATCCAGAGGAGGAATGAGAGAAGGTCATGTGGTCTGATGAGACAAAAATAGAGCTTTTTGGTCTAAACTCCACTCGCCATGTTTGGAGGATGAAGAAGGATGAGTTCAACCCCAAGAACACCATCCCAACCGTGAAACATGGAGGCGGAAACATCATTCTTTGGGGATGCTTTTCTGCAAAGGGGACAGGACGACTGCACGCATTGAGGGGAGGATGGATGGGGGCATGTATCGCAAGATCTTGACCAATAACCTTCTGCTTTTCTGATGTATCAAAGACTTATGTCATGCAATGAAATGCAAATAATTACTTCAAAATCATACAATGTGATTTTCTGGATTTTTGTTTTAGATTCCGTCTCTCACAGTTGAAGTGTACCTATGATAAAAATTACAGACCTCTACATGCTTTGTAAGTAGGAAAACCTGCAAAGTCTGCAGTGTATCAAATACTTGTTCTGCCCACTGTATGTAGAAAATCAACAATGGCATAATGTGACACCAATACCAGAGATTTACACACAGATAAATGTTATTGTATTTCAGTGTCAAAAGATCTTGCAGACCCTATTCGAATACATGATATTGACTTCAAACATGTTGTCGTTAACAGTTTAGCTTCCTCCGCTGACGGTTAAGCCCAGACTAGGCCCCAACTCGCGGTTCTCTGATTGGAAACACTTGTGACCGCACTTCTTGACCACGTTCCAACCCTTTATGATATCGTAAACGTACCAATTGGATAACCCCACCTGCAACATTTCAACTGTGGAGCATGCATACAGTACCTTCCTAATGCGTCTTGTGCCATTCCAGATGCTGTTTCCCTTGTAGGTATTACATATTTAAAAATAGCTGCATTGTAGTTTCAGAAAATGTCCATAATATACATGTCTCAGGGGTGTTTCCCAGAGGATTTAGTGTTGGAATTGACTGTAATATTTGGCTATTGATTTATCACCTCCTGCCTTGTGGCCAAAATGGGGACGCTGCTTTGTTGCAAGCAGCAATGCAGAAATCACTTCATTTCATCGTAGCTACAAATCCACACGGAGTCACCGAAGTGATGTTTTCGTCAGAAAGCATTTACAAGATATAATTATACCATCTGAATTGTTGTAGTACATATAAATATATATATATATTTAATCGTAAACATTGTGTTTAGAGCTAAACATGGCTAACAGGACACACGTTAGTCAATTCTTAACAGTTCTATTGTTACAATGATTAATTTCCACTGATTACGATAATGCTCAGTGTTAAATGGAGAAGTCAAATGAGGTGCTGGAGATGGACCGCCAAATGTCTACAATGTGTTCATTAAGCAAACGAGCAGGGCCTTCTATTGGCAATCAGTCTTTTTGTCTTATATCAGACCTATTGGTCTGGGCCAAATGAAGCTTAGCGTGTGTTTGGTTGAAAAGCTGACAACACACTGAACATGTAATGTGGCTTCCCAGCATCAGTGGCATTAAGTAATATTCAGTTGGGATGGGGGGAGAACAAAAGAGGGGACGGGACGATTACACAGCAGTTATTTAGTGCACTGGGATCAGGGTTTTGGAGACAGGGCTTGATAATTGAAGCTTCTCAGAGGGTTTGTTGTTAAGCATGTCCGCTAGCTCAGGCCCCCTACCTCTTCCTACCTCTCTCAGTAGCCATTAGGCACCAGGCAATACCTAATAGTTCCCTTCAAAAGGACAGTTTCTGTTGCAGTATGTGCAGGTCAGTGTTTGCAACAGAATTGTATGTTAGCAGCGGGGGCACCAATTCTCCTGGGGGTCCAGTGTATTTACAGTAATAAACTGTTGCTCTAAAAAGTATTTTTTGAGCCCACAGCTATAAGGCAGGGCCTTTTGTGTAGCTCTACTGCTGCATAAATTATTAACGACTACAACACATACAGTAACTGATTGGCCAAAACAAGGCAGGTGGGAGGATTTTAGCAGCTTCAGGTTGTCCTTTGCAGAACGTAATGAGATATCACCACGTGTGTGTGCACACGCCGTACACAGAAAGAGACGGTTCTAGCCAACACCACAAATGATCCTATAAAAAGAACATGTTTGTTGAAATAGCCACAAGTCATTCTGCTATTCAGAAAGATGTTTAATAGGCTACATCCTCTCAATCAAGTCATGAATAAAGATGAGAGAATTCATGAAGGGAGAAGGACTGGGAGACACATTGTCATATTTATAATTTTCCTCCAGTTTTAGTCCCCTCCAAATTTGCCAATGTCCATTTCACAGCTCCACAGCAAGCTGAGAGAAAGGTCAGACCAAAAGAAGTTTGGCCAGCTGAAAAATAAATAGCTCAGTATGACATATGGGCCAGTGTATGGGTCACTGGCCCATACTACCATGACGTCCCTGAGACAGTGAATACTATACTTGACGTTTGTGAGGTGGGTCATTGACATGACCATTCTGGTAGTCTGAGCCTCCCCTGACTCTGAGACCGTTGCAGGCTATACTTAGTCTAAGTACTTTCTGAATTGTATTCAGATCCCCATTAGGTGCTACCGAAGCTGAGCTTGCTCTTATCCAATTACTATAGTTCAGTTTAGTATTTTAGATATTCAATTTAATTAAAAATAGCCCAAAACGTTTTTTTAATTGAACACACAGGCAGACAGAACCGTACAATAACCCTTCTGAAGAATTATCTGTACACATTATGTACAAATCGATATCATCCAACAAAATCCGATTATTACTAAACCCATGGATTACAATGTCTGAGTCACTGTATGCATCTTTTTCTCTTCCCTGTCTCCGTTTTGACGGGAAGCTGCTCTTTTAACTGATTTGCAAATCTGTTTTTCACCCTGGCTTCTTGAGGGAACCCAGGGCGGCAAAGAGTTCCATGTGGTCATGGCTCAATGTTCTCCACCAAGCCTCCCATCTGCACGCGGGAACCTCTAGCGACATGTCTCATGTTGTGATGATGGGTGTCCTGGGTGTGTGTTAACTGACTGAACAGACAGGTCTGTACCCCCAACACAATTCTTACAAAGGACAAAATATATTCTCCTCTACTCTGAGCCAGGCGAGAATGCGGTAGCACTTTGTAATAAGGTCATCTGAAACAGGGTTATAAAGAGGTTATTTAATAGTTTATTAATCCATTATAAACAATTTATATGAGATTACAAGACAATAGGCGTTTGAATGTGGGTCAAAATCCAAACTGTTCTGTTCCTGGGACTGAGTACTAATGTATCACAAACAAAAGTGATGAAGTAACTAAGGTTCAACTGTGCAATCATGAAGACAAGTTGGCATACATGATATATCACTGTGTCTAATACAAATAAAGTGCATTTCCCAAATAGTTAATAACTGGAGGTAGCTCACTATTTGGGAAACTATACTGTGAACTGTGATGGTAACTGTTCATAAATTAATTATGTCATAGAGCTGAGAACAACGGCACTGCAACCATTGTTCCTATATTCAGCATTTTACACAAACAGTTCTCCTGGGATATTATGTTTGCAATGAAATGTTCTGGCAACAGCCCATCAGTGAAATCACAAAAATGATAGCGATGAACAGAGGATGTGGCAACGTGCAAGCGTAAGCCAATCCAGCCAATAGATACAGCCGTATTATCATAACGTCATTTTGGTGTGTAAAATTAGAGCGTCGGGGTGGAATGATCAGGGGATGTTCGTTAAAAAAAACGACCTGATTAGTTGCCAAAGCCTATCCAGAGGAGTTGTCTTTTCAAAGGCTGTTTGGGAAGGTTTGCAGTCTAAGCAGCATGCATGCACATTGGCACAGTAGTTCAGTATATCTCCTGTAGTATGGTGTGCTGGAATCCCCTGTTAGTGCATGGGTGGGTTAGTCATCGTGCTGCTCATGTGAATTTCTTTTGTTTTTCTGCTTCAGACCGATCCATACCTCTGACTTAAAATGTCATTTTGGGGTTTTCATAGACAAAGCATTTGGCCTGCAGTTATACAGAGGCCAGTGGACAGAGACTGCAATGCTATATTGACTCTCGTGATTGATTAGGTTTGATGTAGTACACTATGGAACTGAATAAGAGTAGAATGTTCTGCTGCTAGTGGCGCTTCTAGAGTAGAACACCATCATGAAGTAGACCACAAAAGCAACCAGTTGGAGGGTGATTCTGACATTATCACCATTGTCATTCTTCACAGCTGGAGGCCCTTTATACAACCTACTTTACACTAGTATCTAACCTTTTAGTAAAGCTAATGTTGTTGAACGCATGTATTGTGTTTTATTTACATGACAAAGCTAATTGGTTTGGCAGGAAATACATAATGCAGATGACTACGGAAGCTTGAAATTAAGCTATGAAGTAAGACTCACAAGTCACAACATAAGTATAGGCCTACAGTGAGATAAGAGTGAGAAAGTAATCTACAATTGTCAGTTAGGTAATTAGTCTCATTGTAATGTGTGATGTAAGCTTTAACAAGAGAAATGAAATCTTAATTAATGATTAATAAGTTCATGATAAGACTACAAATGTGGGGCATGTAAAATTCTTATTCCACAGACTCATAATGTAAATCCATTCCATGAAAAACCTTTTACTGTAAGACTAATCATGAGTTCCACTTGTGTCCGATTCTAGGTTCTAAAACCTTCCAGAACCTATGGAAAGCCATTCCTCCTACCGTCTGGCACATTATTTTCAGAAAGAAATCCAGTACCCTCATAACAACACAAGCTCTTTGACAGGGATATACTGGGGGTATTTGGCTGAATACCTCATTTTAAAGCAACATCTGCTTGAATACAATTCACAACAAAATACAAATGCAGACCAGAGCTCAGCCAATTGCAAGGCCAGCCAAGCAATACAGACACAGGGGCAGAAGACAACAGCAACCCTCTATTCACAGTGTCAGGAGATTTGGAGTGGAATGGTGAAACACATGGATTAAATGCTAAAAACACACATTGAACCAAACCCCCATGGGGTAGAAAAGCATCCAGCCTGCAGTTACTCACCTCCAACGCCTCCAGCGTCATGAAACCAGAGATAGAGAAGCCGTCTACGAGGTCTTCCTCAGCGGATGTGGACTCCTTTCTTTTTCTCCTCGGGGGTCTCGGACGGGAGGAAGAGGGGTTCCTGCCTCCTTCCTCCCTCTCTGAATCTGAGGAACAGCAGAGACCCACTGAGGCCCCCCTAATGTGGTTGTTGTTCCTTCTCCCATTTGACTTCCGTCCACGATCTCTCTCAGACTTAGACTTCCTTTTTTTGCGGAGACCACTGGACCTAGGGCCATCCATTTCCTCCGAGGAAAAGCCCTCCTAGAGACTCCTCTAGCAGAGAATAAACTCTGTCAAGGACACTTACTGGTACAGTTGAACTTCCAAACAGATATTTGCCAACAATATCCAACAAGCAGTAAGTATAGACACTCAGTGGATGAAATCCAACACAAAGTAAAAAGTCAGATAATATCCAGCGGCCATAAGCTGGAGTACAGAATGCTTTGAGCCATTGAACGCACGGTAGCAGGTTCCAAGCGAAGATCCCCAATGGTCGTTCATGAAATCCACCAACAGAAAAAGGGTAATTCAGTCTTTTAGACGTGTTAACCAGGCTGTCAACTCCAAAAATATATATATTTAACAGGAACAGAATGTTTGATCACTGGACATGCCCTGCCCTGGGGAACCAACTGTGAAAAGCCACATCCTGATCCTCCTCAAGGAATCCCCGATCTTCACATTCAGTCATGTCAGCCAACTCTCTCTCCTGAAAGTCAAAAGAGATAAAGAGCATACATTTGCAACAAGTTCAGTCAGCAGGCCTTCCTATCGAATGCATTACGTCAAAGTGCCTCCTCTCGGGGTAGGGCGATTATACATACAAAAGGTTGTTACCAGTCTACATGATGCATCATAAATGAATGTTTCATTTCGCTATAGATTTAGAGTAGACATCTGCTCACTATATTTTCCTTTTTTGCTATCACAATGTGTAATCATTAGGCCCTTGGCTGAGATCATTATGTGTTTTAAAGTGCCTCATCTCTACTACCGTCTCAGAAGTTCTCCCCCGTGGTTTTACCTTATCCTGTACTTTTAATGAAATAAGCGTTTTCTAACATTTATAATGCATGGGAATTTGGCTAAGCCATATGTGGATCTTTTAAACATGGGCCGGCTGTGGTTATTATCTCAATTTCTTTCAGTACAATTCACTGTATAGAACCGGCCTGTCTGATCATCACACTATTATGCCTCAATTTCCAAAAGCACTGTGCTTTCAACAGAGGTGAGACAAGGTATGATCGCTCTTCTAGTATAATCTCGTATAAAACCCCTTGCCTTTTAAACACTTCCATTCCCACCTCTATTATGCACTCCCACAAATGTGCCTAAAACCTTCATTTGTTTGACAAAATAAAAGGACATAAAATAAACACACATATACAGTACCAGTCAAACGTAGGGCCGCACTTACTCACTTGAATGGGTAAGTGTCCAAACTTTTAACTGGTACTGTGTGTGTGTGTGTAAATACATATTTTATCAAAGGTTTAACTGTATGCAGTTGGTGGATATAATCGTGTCTCATTGCAGCAACATCTAATGGGCTTGGGAGAGATTAAGATCAGAACTTGCCATCTTGCATAACATGCTTGGTCAAGCCATTATGATGCTTTTTATCACACTAATCAGGACGTCAGCCAAAACCAACACGTCAGAGAAAAGTCTTTCAACTGTTCACCATGCATAACCTGCCACAAGGAGTTGCTAGAGCACAATGACAAAACAATCCAATAATACCTTGATTTCCCTGACCTGCACCACCTGTTAGCTCCTGGTCACAACTAGCTGTGACACACCCAAGGAACAAGCCTTATACACAACCTCAGTTAAGAGGCTGGGAAAATTCTGTTTTCAATTAGGTGTGCGACAGTATTGTCTTTTCTCACTCTAAGTTTATCATTTTGTAGGACCAGGTATTCATTTCAATATAGGTCAAATTATTAACCACATTATGATTTGTTGGAGGTGTTCTTGGAGTGATATGGACAAAAATGGTATACAGCCATCTCTCTTTTGAAGGGACTATACATTATGCCCGATCTATACAAGTTAATTCATTCTTAAAATAAACGTGCTTCTTGTCACAGCATGAAATTATGTTTTAGGCAATCAATTTCTTCCAAATCCCATTCATGACATAACATCACACTGATCACAACGCAACCTGGATATTAAATCACTTCAGTCATCGAGAGTTTGAGATTAAGTTTCTGTCAACCAATGCTGACTCCTGGACTGATGGCAACGTTCTTCTGACATTGTAGGATAAAAGTCATGGGATCAGTGTGACAAAAAGCTATTATTCCATAAACCTGTTGGCATTCTAGTCATGTAACATAAACATAATGGCTTCGGTTTCAGACAGGCAACCTGTTCAACAGATTGTCATATCAATCATTCCTGCACACTTCAAATAATTTGGCTACAGGTCTTCTGAATGTATTCGCATGTCAAAGATAGAGTTAATGTGTGCTCTATGAATATTATCCTACAGGATATTCCCAGATTACAAAGTGTACATGATGACATCACCAAAACGGTAGCAAACCCATCATTGAATTCACCAAACCAAGCATGTTTAAGCCACTCCAAATTCCATCACCCCCTCCAACTGCTGATAGTGAACAGTTCTACAGACAGTGGGAACACACCTCGCTGAGCTCCAGCTTCAACATACCCATCATATGAATCTGTTACAGACAACCACCATCTTCAACTTTACATGATGTCATTGTCCAAGGATTGCAATGCGAGGTGGCATGAGATAGACTGCAAGTGGCAAATATTGCACATCAGCACATTACAATGGCTTGCAAATGTGTCTTATTTGGACGGATTGTGCGCAAGCATCCAAAGCATCCAAAATCACAGCCTTGTCTATGCCTCAAATTTGTTGCGTTGTTTTACCTCTAGAAGCTTGTCCAATAACGGTCACAAGCCCTATTACTTGAACCTGATGCCCCGTGCCAGCACTCAATAATGACATGCATACAACATAGCTCTAGTACATCGTTCAATAGAAGTATTGCCTCTTTTGCCCTGCCTTTTCTCGTTGACTCCTGTTATCACACTCTATCTCGCTGTCTTCGTACAGTCCTTTTTGTCTGCCTCAGTCAGTGAATCTCACGCTCCGCGGCCAGTACAGCCCACAACAGCGACTGGCAAAGCCTCTCTCGCTCCAGCTCTTCGCTTTATTTTCACTAACACACAAAGCGAGCCTCTCTTCCTCCAAGACACGTAATGCAAAACCAAGAAATGCAAACCCTTAAAATTGGGGACGGTCCGGATAAGTCGCAGGCATTCAGATACGAGTGATCAATAAAAGACAAAAACAAAAGGATTTTTTAACAAACAAATAAATCCAGCAAGGGAGCAAAGGGGCTCTTCTCTCGCAGTCTGTGCTTCAGGATCCCGGAGAAGGGACCGAGCGCATTGATATGGCAATGCCGTAGTGCTGCTTTACAGTGTATACGCTTCCTCGGCGCAAATAGTGCTGTCTGTGGAACCTCGTATGACTCGCTATAGGCCTACTAAGAAAGAATGCTCTACCGCTATGCCTATGTAATGCTGTTGGTTGACACAGCAATGTGTGGATGAGCCAAATGCATCCGTTTTGCTAACACGGGCCGACGATGTCTCATACTGACTTGTATTATGTGCCTAACAGTTTGAACATGTGTAATAACCATTCTGCAATGGTTGCGTGCTGGGATATCAATCTTGTTCTTCCTCTGGATTTTACCCTATGACAAACTATATCAGTATCACGTAATTGATCACTTAGGATATTGAAAAGGGAAGTTTACCAGTGTCATTTCTTATTGATTCTGTGCTAGCAGGTGATGTTTCGCGTTTAGTTAAAATAGCAACCGAAAAACAGTTATGGAATATCCTTATGAAAAACTCGGTTTAAAATGGTTTGCGGCTGTAATCATATACACATTGGCATTAAACATTTTTTCTTTATTTGTGAAATGTTTCGGGTACGTAATTGTCCACTATTTAATAAAAAAACACTAATACGATAGCATTGTATACAGTTTAAGTGTGCTTACAATTAATAATAATTCAGTTGTACTTAATTTGAGTTGGAAGACGATAATAACATTTTTAGAAATAAGCGAAAATAATATTTCTTTTTTTCAGGCGTATTATCTTTTATGGTCAGGGAGGAGGTGAAAATGGAAGAGAGTTTTTGCTGAAAGACCAGGTCAGATTCAATCCCATATCGAAGCATTAAATGTGCACCAGAAACTGCAGTTTAGAGCGGTCCATTTTCCCGGATTACCTGGTGTATATGCATGTTTGAATCCCGGGAGATTTACCAGGAGGTTTGTATCCCGAATGCTGATTGGTTGAGAGCGGTGGTATATGTCAGACATACTGCAGGAGCGGGTGTGGTACGTGGCCAATACCACGCAGAGTGCTGTTCTTAGGCACAGAACATTGCAGTGTCTGGACACATTGCTTAGCCCTGGTAGATTGCCAATATGTCACAAACCCCTAGGATGCCTTAAAACGTTCATGCTCTTCATACATTTCAGATGTCTCCTGATTATTGTTTGTAGATAAAAATCTCTAGCCACATTGACCACCTTATGCCAATTCAAGTACCCTACCCTGTGCATGTGGGTGAATTTAGGAATCATTTATAATAATCAGGCAAGCTATTTTTTGCAGACTCCCCCTCAACAAACTGTATTCTAGCCTCATTTCAGCCTAAACGTAAAATGAAAATGTAGGTTTGATTCAGTGAATGAAATGCCATCACACACCAAGCTCTTGAGATAAGGTGGGCTGATATGTGTTTTCAACAGTTGATTGTTAAGACACGAGCCGAGTAGCGACACAAACTAAAGGCAGAAGAAGGGTGGAGCAGCCATCAAAGGTACCCAAACCCGTTCATCCCAAACCGCCACAGGAAGGCTGCTTGCAGAGACGATGAGGCCAAACAATAAAGATTTGTCTTCGGTTCAATTTCACCCTCACCCGTCAATTCATGGTCATAAAATGGCCACTCTGGCCCTAAACACTTCCTGTGTCTCTCCCCATTACAGTATAATAGATATAGAATTTATGGAAGCAATACGTCACATTGCATCAAATTCAGGATTCAGACCACTCAGTATTCAATGAAAAACACAGTTTATCCCAGAACCTTGTTGCCACTGCCAGGAGGTTGAGAATCGGCCATTGATGGACCTTAACCACAAAACGTAAGACAATAACCCCAAACGTAAAATTAAATCAACACAGAAATGGTTTAATCAATGTCTTATATTTTCCATCTTGGTCTCTGGGCCTAAAACCAGTTGAAAAATTACATAAACATAGCTTCTGGAATGCAATTTCACAATATGGCCAAAAATAAGTTGGAATAAGTTACCAATATTCCAATGTCAAAGACATTTCTGTTAGATTTAAATCTTATATTCTAGCTGATGCTTTTCATGTTGATTATATTGAACTATATTTGTTTGTCTTAATCTTTCAGAAGCACTTGTGAAAATAGTACAATTAATAGGTAATTAAGATATTTAATCTGCTGGTCCTCAATCGAGGTTTTGAACAACTCAATTTGACTGATAGGGATTTTATGTTTTCCAATTGGAGAGTAAGTAAGTAAAGAAACAACTTGTTGTATACTGACAGTTTTTGTCATTGGGGAAAATATAACAAAGTATGGTAGCAAGGGATGAGTAAAGAATGATAAGATAGAGAAAGCAGTCACTTCTTTACTCAAACATTTTCCATATCTAGGGTCAGCCTCTAGTAACCTGAGCTAGATTAATCAATAGCCTACTATCCAAAAATGATATGAAAATGTATGTACAATGTTAAGCATAAGAGTCTGCTAAAATACCTAAATGTACTTGATTTTTCTGCAAAGTCTATTACAACACAAAAATATCTAGTTTGTGGATAGCGCAACTAAATTCTCAACCTGCTATCCAATGTATTTCTTTACTTAAATCAATAAGATTTAAATAAATAAAATCCACCTCTTAATGAGTTTACACTACTTTCTGTGGAGCCAAAATATGAGTGCACAAAACAGCAAATTTTCTAATTATTGAACCCCAGAAGGACCCAGCAGTGTGTCAATTACTTCTAACAAAGCCTTTCCCAAACAACATGTACATGAATCAATTAATGACATCAGCCAACCATCATGTTGTTTTTGCCATTATTACCCAGACAGCCATTCAGTGTATTGACAGATTCATCCTCTGCAGACCCAGCATGACCCTAGGTCCAGATTATCACAACGGTTATGTAACAGGGAAAGGCCTGAAGGACAACTCACTCTGTTCGGATTCACAGTTTCATGACAGAGATGTGACAAAAAAGATTTACCTGTGTGAACATTTGTGGTACATTAATTATGTTTGGGACCTGACTCACCATTTAATTTGATTTGATTTAATTTGTTCTAAATAAACATGTTGCTTGATGACATCCTGCCATTATTAGATACATCATAATGCATTTTGTTTGAAATGGTATATTAGAACCCTGCTGAGTGCAGGTACAGTGTGGTGAGTCTCACTAGACCTGAACACAAACCGTGCTGAGTGCAAGTACAGTGTGGTGAGTCTCACTACACCTGAACACAAACCCTGCTGAGTGCAGGTACAGTGTGGTGAGTCTCACTAGACCTGAACACAAACCGTGCTGAGTGCAAGTACAGTGTGGTGAGTCTCACTACACCTGAACACAAACCGTGCTGAGTGCAGGTACAGTGTGGTGAGTCTCACTACACCTGAACACAAAGTGTGCTGAGTGCAGGTACAGTGTGGTGAGTCTCACTACACCTGAAAACAAACCCTAATGTGGTGCATTATGGTGGTTACAGTAATTGTTCTATTGATATTCTACTCATAGAAATTCTAAAAAGAAAAAAAGGATTCAAGGTTTTAGTTATTCCAGATCTATGCAATGTATAATGTTTTGCAATTTACTGCAAAGAATCAACCTATTCATACATTATTGTGTATGGAGCGGCTTTTGTCCTAACTTATGTGAAGGCGATCTCGGCAAGCCAAGTTTTTCTTTGATATCCTTCAGGTTTTGAAATTGATTCTGAAAACCATAATTACTTACGAGAATTTTTTTGCATTCATTATTTCATTCAGCTGTAATCAAGCCAATATTGTTCACACTGTTGATGACCAAAATGTCTAATGTGTTATTTGGAAAAGAGAAAGCTCTTAAAGATTTCTCTGCGGTTCCAGTTCCAGTACATAAATGAGTTATATATAAATTCTATATATTAATGGGTCTCTTCATGTGGCCCTATGATTTCTTTATGTCCTTTTGTTGAAGGCTTCTTGTCCTTTTGTTGTCCATCATTTCATCAGTTAAACTACATTAATCCCCTGATCCAGTCTGTCATGGGCACTACAGTAAATGCTCATCTGCAACTAGCTCTGACAAAAGCCATAGATTACAGAACAAAATGAATAGGATAAAATGTAAAATAAGAGTTATTTATACTAGCAATCATTTTCAATCTAATGTATGGAATGATAATAGCAGATCATTAACTTTAGATAACGTCAGAATACATGTGATCACCACATGGTTCAAAGCTGCTCACGCACCAATCCATGATGATGTGGTGGAAGTGGGCTGACTGAGTATTATGAATAAGGAGAGCCAGTTCCTTTTTAGCCTGCAGGCATAATGATCAATCTATGCACAGTGGTGTGGTTCAAAGAGTGTTCAGTCACTATCCAGTCACTATCCTAGCCACCACAGCACAGCCACCACCACAGCCCAGCCACCACCACAGCCCAGCCACCACCACCACAGCCCAGCCACCACCACAGGCCAGCCACCACCACAGCCCAGCCACCACCATCACAGCACAGCCACCACCACAGCCCAGCCACCACCACATTATCCAAACTTGATCATGGTTGGACATTCTATTCTGTAGAAGACAACAGATAAAAACACTTTAAAGGGAAGCAAAACAGGCAATATTTATAAATGTATTTACCTGAGGATGTTTTTTACAAACATCAAATAGACTAAGCTTAATGCTATTTTGTGAACACTGAGTGTTTGTATTTCAGAGCAAAGAAATGTGTACATCAGCAATATAGCATTATTTGTATTTCCAAGCCATAACATAACCCAAACTGTCTCTGGCAGTGTTGCAACCACACTACTGATGTTAGCAATTAGGTACATAAGACTTGTGTATATGTGACACTTATAGAGTTCCAAAAGCGGTTGAATCCCAGATGGAATGTGTTCATCTATGTAAGCATAGTGAACTGCATTGTGAAGCATCGTCCCTGTATCTCTAGGTCTACACTGCCATCACCATATATTATTGCTGCTATGATAGTGGTTTCAATGGTTTTAATGATCCTAAATGTCTACAAGTGCCTTAAGCCCTTATACTACATGTCAAAACATAAGGAGTTTATGGCTAATTAACAGCTAATAAAAGCCATATGTTAAAGTGGTGGGGATTTATGAATGGTGATCATAGGTCTTACCGAAGGGGGTTTCGCTGTATGGCTCAGGGGAGAGACGATTTGTACTGTACACCATCTCTCTTTCTGTAAATGCAGAAAACTACAATCCCTTTCCGCTACATCGTAAAATTAAGTTTGCTCCATGAAGACCGAATTGTCAACCAAATCAATCAATATGATTGAACGCTATGAAACCTGCGCCAGTGACGCTAACAAGCCTAGTGAGGCATTCTCCCTGAGTTTAATGTATGGGGCCTGTCAACATCATCTTCCTCATGTTCCCTTGGTTTACACAATCCATCACATTTTCATTTCAACTTCATCGGCCCATCCTCTTAGGAGTCAGTGTGAGGACAGGATGGATGTGGAGAACACTGAGATTGGAGGATATATAATCTACTGTAATAGTGTAATAGCACTGCAACTTTGTGTTGAGGATTTATTTGAGTCTGTTTGAAGCTCTTTCTATGAACTTTATTCTTCATATTGTCTGCTGAGAATGACATTTAATTAGACAACTCCAACTCTAAAAGATAATTTAATCAGATCTATTTCCTTTCAGTTCCACAGATGAATTGATCCACATTTGCAGTGTGCTTTTTAACTTGGTCTGAGTAGCCCGGAGCATTTTCCAAATCTGTCAAATACGCTGCTTCCAAATATAGCCTGAGATAAAATGTTACAAGGACAAAAGAAACAATGACAAAAACCTTTTGTCGTCTGCTTGCATTTGCCTTGAACAGTGTGATACCAAAATACACAACATTCAAGTAACTGTAGATTGCGTAATGGATATTGAGGATGAAGGTTGACCTAAAAACTGAAGACATTTTTAATGATGTTTGAGTCTTCCTTCCTCCCATTCTTCTACACTGTAGAATGCAACACAGACGGTACACTGCTATGGTATTTATTAGGTGCATGAACAAATTATCCTTAACTCAACAGTGAACACATTTCATTGATAAGATTAAAATACTAATATACTGAAGTTGAATTGCTCAATGTACTAAACCTGTCAATCAACTTGATTTGGGAGAACACTTAATACATAAACGATTGCGAGCATCAAATGATGCACACACCATGGTGTGTTTACAGCCTGCTCAGAGATTTGCTCGATTCTCAGCGTCTTAAGAAGGAGAAATCATTTGGAAGTGGAGCTTTGTTTGGCCCCATTTATGTAATAGCAGGCTGTTCATAACCTCCCTTGTTTCCCTATTTACACGAGCTCTGGGTGTCGGCTCAATAACGTGGGGCCAGATGAGTCCGGCGAGTGTACAAAGCCGATACAGGCAGGGACCAAGTGTGATGGCTCGCTGCACCATCCTCCCCACCTCTATATGTTGAGGTTCAGTCAATGTCTCAGTGTGCCTGCGGGGCCAGACAGTAAGGAACTGTAGCCTTGTGCCATACATAACTGTCTCAACAGAGCTGTTTAGTTTCCTGTGCCAGTAATCTGCAGAAGCATTCTCAAGATGAAGCGTTCGTCTTTATCATGATAAACGAGCACTCCATGACAACGATATGCGCCCCCAATTATCCACTTCTGTCCCATCCTGAGTCACACAGTGTAGAATGGCACCATGTCTCAGGAGGAAAGCCTGGGAGAGCACAGGCGGGGGAGCACAGGCGGGGGAGCACAGGCTGGGAGCACGGGTTGGGGAGCACGGGTTGGGGAGCACGGGTTGAGGAGCACGGGTTGAGGAGCACAGAGTAATCAGAGGAATTACCCGAATTAACAATAGCAGAAGAGTAAGGTTACCATTTCTCTAATGTTTTACTGTCAGACAAGTCATGGTATCTGCATAAGGAGCTAAGAATGGTTTATGGCAGTGTCGTCTCAAAGATTAATTGGTCTATATGAATGAGCTTCCCCTCATGAGCAACACAGACAAGGAATATCCACTATTATAATCACAATTTACTAGTGGGATGGTACTAGTAGAAGGTGAATTTTAACTGGAACCGAGGCTTGTACATTTTTATGTATTATGTTTTACAAATGTCAATAAAACATTTACGAAGGTAGTATAGCACGCCAAAAAATATGACATTAAATGATGTGCCTGTATTCTACCTGATTGACAGCAGTTCTCATCCATTGTGCATGAGACATGTGAGGGTTTCAACAAGAAGTTGCAAATTGTCCATGGGCAGTTTTTTCTCATCATGCCCCAGGGACTTAATCAAATGGCCTGCGATGAACTGACAGGATCTTATTTGAGACAATACAGCACAGATACAGCACACAATTTATAATACTCTTACACTGGTAATATGAGCAATATACTGTACACAAAACCATTATGCAAAGTTTGAGAAGAAAGACCATTTCAATCAATCCATCAAGCACTATTCAACTGTTTTCACACACAGAGGTCATTTTCATTCAGATTTTGTTTTACAAAACTCAATCTTTCTTTTTAAAGTGCAGAGGTCTCATTGATGCCATGTAGAAAACTGCCATTCAATTTACAAACTGATAGCAAATTACAAACTCATAGCAATGCTGACACACAACACACAGGAATCCAAGTGTAAGCATTAACAAGCATAATACGTTATCAAACAAGGAAGTTGGCATGAAAGGACCACAGTTCACAGCTCATCTATGTTTGGAAACAATGGCTAACAACATCAGAGAAAGGTACAAGAGAATAGGATAGAGGAAGAAGAACCACCATTTCTAATGATATTTGTGACACTGTACCTATGTCCTTGTACATAATATGACAATGAGGGAAGCTAGGCTGAGAGTACAGCAAGTGGGCCATCTCACTGTTGCATCAACTGTGCAGACTTTCAGAAATGATAGTAGATTACTGGTAACGTGACCGTTAACAACTACTGTGACTGACCCGTTTCCTCTATTTCATTCTGAAACAGTATGCATTAGCACGAATAGAAGTACAAAACTAATTACATGAACTTGAGATTAAATGTATATGGTAGAACGAAAAAACATTCTTCTTTTAATTATTGAAAAACTGCAGTTAATGTTGGTAGACCATGATTTCTTATAGTTGTCAAAAACAACTTCTAACAGCTTAGAGTCAAGTCCAGTTAAATCCAGTCAAGAATTCAAGACTACGGGATTTATGTGGTATACAGAGTCTGTCTATCCACAATAAATTGCATCTTTCACCTCAACCAAATGCTCATAAAAAGGTGTACCTGGTTCCATTCCTTGTACCACCATCAGCAACCATGGGATCCTTCCAACATGCAACAGCCTGTAGGGAAGCAATTTTCCACTATGAAAGACAAGATATGTGCAGCCAGAAAAGCCCTGTTATGTATCTGTTCAGAACAATGTAAGTTACCACCTATTGCTATTCTAGTATGCAACTAATTCATCATTAACCCCAAATTAACAAACCAGCGCTTCTCCAACTACTCCCATTTCTTAATTATCATAGAGGAGCTTTTGAAATTTTGGGGAAAGTCTCTGACATACATCCTAAGGTACATGAAAAAAAAACTTCTCTAAGCCATACAGGAAGCATTGTTGGACGTTGGTGGCAGTAGAGTGCGGTCATAGATATCATGCTATGCGTACAATATCCCCACTGCTTGGGTAGAGCAATGCAAGTGATGTTGATGAAAATCTCTGGCCTGACACAGGGGAGACAGGATCCTGAGGAAGAATTAACATTCATTTTTATTAGTGACCCTTTGCCTGTGTAGAAATGCCCTTATGTCTCCACATGTGGAGGATTCATGTGTATGACAGCTAAAACGCCAGTTCTGAGAGTCTATATGATGGATTGTATAGATTTGAAAGAAATGTATTACACATTCAGCAAATCAAACAGCGTAATAGACACTGTGTTAGATGTAGAACCATTAAAGAGCAGTGTTCCCCAGGCCTTTGAAGCAGTAAGCCCGGTGGCATGGTGAAGGAACCGGCAGCACGGTTCACAGGTTTCTGCCGGCGAGGCGGGGGAGACACGGTAACCTCAGCAGGGCTGCTCTCTGGGTGGAACCAGTGCTTGAATCCACCAATCAAATTAAATTCTCTCATGGTGTCATCTGCACTAACACTTCTCGCAAGATAGAATTTGCTAACAGGACTGTTCCAGAGCATTGCACAATAAGAAGGGGTTTTCTTTGAAATTTGCGGTGAGTTTTTGGATGAATATAAATACACTGTATATTAAAGAAATTGATTTAATATCCACAAAATACTTAGCGTGATATAGGTGTCTGACCACTATCAGAAAATCAAAATAACATTTAAGTTTTTAGCACATTTCCTAAATGTGTACACAACACCTATAAATGCATCTCTTGAAACTCACAAAACTAAACATTATCATCTAAATCACATAATTTGGCATATTAATTAAGCTTTGTCCTCAAAAGTCCGGCGAAATAATCAAATACAATTACTCTGCTGAATAGCCATTGCACAACGGTGAGGGGAATTGATAACACTGATATAAAAATGTATGAATCAATGCTTATAATGTGTTCCAGAATTCCCCCATGAAGACCCCATAATATTACAGACTGTAAATTATGTCTGAGATAAAATTCCCAAATTCCCCAAATATTTACTTTGTGGGGAGTACACTGTACATTTCAGAACAAAGCCCAATTACCCCAACCCATATGCACTATTCACCTGCTTTCACAAAAATGTTTTTTCCATTCATTCTACTCTCTGCACACAACTCTGTTTATTAAACACAACTGTAACCATGTTGTCATGTTGAAAACATTGCCTTTTAATAAACAATCCACAAATCAGCACAATTTTAACACTTAAACAGTTGTCAAGGTGCAAACACTAACAAGCATAATTAGTCAGCAAGTAATCAGGATGTTGGCATGGTATGTGTGTTGAGAATAAAGCCATCTCTGGCCATTTCACTGTTGCATCAAATGTGTGGACTTTAAGAAATAGATTACTTGCTAAAAAGGTGTCTGACTACTGTTTTCGGTAGTCTGAATGAGTATAGATTAGCAAACACATTAAATGTTTTTGTAATGTCTGTACACTTCTCCATTCTCTCTAGACATAATATCATGCAAAGTGTAATTTTCCTTGAGGGAATTCTGGAACACATTATATGTACTGATTAATTAACACATTTTTATTACATTATTTTAAATACCTCTCAGGATTGTGGAACGGCTATTCAGTAGTGTCATTGTATTTAATGATTGATTTATATGCCAGGTAATAGAGAATTATGAAAAACTGTAAAACAAAATCAAAAAATCAAATTGAAGGCCACGTGAAGTCAAAACATTTCATTTACAAATTTCTTTTGATATTTCCCCATAAAAAGGTATCTATTCACCTAGCCTTCAAAATACAAAAACACCTGGAATGTCATTCTGTTGGGGTGGGAATGTACTTTTAGCCAACTGCATGATGCCAAAATAGTTGATTTGATAGACCACTGTCTGTTCATTTTGGTCTAGACCAGGAGAGGGCAAACCTTTTGGCTCGGGGGCCATATCAGGATTTTGAAATTAAATGGGACAATTTTTTTAAATAATTTGCTAATCATAAATGAAATGATCATTTATGATTAGCAAATAATTAAAATAAATTGGCCAGAAAAGGCCAAAAATCAAGTTATATACCCTTATAATGTGTAAATAGTTTAAATTCTGACCTTTTATTACTTTCCGCAGGCCGGATGGAGCCACAAACAGCCTCAAGAGCCACAAAAAAATCAGGCCTGTGTATGTAAATCTTTAAATTGCATAACGTCCCCACACAATCAGAATGAGCATCTCAATTGCCAAAGAATGCTCAGGAAATGTTTTTAATTACATGTCATTTCCCTATGTTAACACATTCATTTTGCTTAAAGTAATGATTTGAAAAAAGAATGCATTGTATCTCTAAACAAATAGCATTTTCCACTCTTTCAGAAGAAAATGTGCTTGTTGCAGCCACAGTGATTTATCTGAGTTCCCACACAATGTTTCGTGTTGTTTATTGTAGCTTGAGCCACTAGTAGGTTGTGATCAGGCTAAGGGCCTTATTACATGCAAGCTTCTTAGAGGAGCTTAGTTGTAATGTGATACCGCTCTTCCTCCATTTGATAGCACAATGAATAACTTTGGAATGAAGACATGGAACTGGCCCACTAAATATGTCCCAACAGTTAAATTATGAACCTCTGTTGTTGGGTAGGTGCACTGGGCAGGAAAAGACTGAACAACTGCTTCGAATGGAACGAAACGCTAGAAGATGAATTGATGGAGTGATTGTGACAGATGGATAGACGAGAGGCCAATCTGGCTGATAGACTGACTGCAGATATGCTAATAAAACGCTCCAGGTTGACGTGGTGCTGACAGATGCATTACAGTACTGGGCCGGGCTAACTGAAAGAATCGAACCCGACTGTTCACACAGGAGGATTAACCTAGAGGAGGGTTATTACCCAGAAACCCACAGAAATTGTTATGAGGCCCCAAAATGTGTGGGGTCGTAGTGTAAGTGATAAAGGACGTTTCAAACTTTGCAACAAAATGAAAAAGTAAAATGACAGCATACCCTTTTTCTGGTGTCTTATTAATGACAACATCCATGGGAATACAGTTACAGTTTTTTTTCAGGTGGATTTTGTGATATTTACGCCATCTGTGGCCGCTGTGGGAATCTAAAGGAAGGGCGTCGAGGGCCGTAATGGGTTCTAAAATGTTAATAGCTATCGTGTCTATCTAGCTGAGTTCTTTCTTTTAGCACTAACTTGTCTGATAGCTACTTCTTTGAGTAAATATGCTTTATACAGTATGTACTTTCTGTTTCTGAGACATGTGGTTACTGTGGATAAGTGTATCAACTACAACAATAGTATGCCTAAGTTATGCTTGCTTTCTGCACAAAATAGCTAGATGGCTACTAATTTCATACAGAAACAACTAAACATGTTGTTTTTAGTTATTCATAACTAAAATCGATCATAGCTAGCTTTATCAAATAAATATACCAACATGTTTGGTTATCCAGTCCATTCGCTCCAGCTATGCTTTGTTACACTACACCAAAGATGGTGGAAGCTGTTCATAATAAAAACCTTAACTTTGTTATAGTCTATTTAAAAAGGCTTTTACCATTGTAATAGTAGTGGGGTTTGGTCTACTTGACCATCGGGTGAGGCTAGAAATGAGAAGAAAACAAATCCAGAAAATCACATTGTAGGATTTCTCATGAATTTAATTGCAAATTATGGTGGAAAATAAGTATTTGGTCACCTACAAACAAGCAAGATTTCTGACTCTCACTGACCTGTAACTTCTCCTTTAAGAGGTTCCTCTGTCCTCCACTCGTTACCTGTATTAATGGCACCCTTTTTGAACTTGTTATCAGTATAAAAGACACCTGTCCACAACCTCAAACAGTCACACTCCAAACTCCACTATGGCCAAGACCAAAGAGCTGTCAAAGGACACCAGAAACAAAATTGCATCAGGCTGGGAAGACTAAATCTGCAATAGGTAAGCAGCTTGGTGTGAAGAAATCAACTGTGGGAGCAATTATTAGGAAATGGAAGACATACAAGACCACTGATAATCTCCCTCGATCTGGGGCTCCACACAAGATCTCACCCGTGGGGTCAAAATGATCACAAGAACGGTGAGCAAAAATCCCAGAACCACAGGGGGGGACCTAGTGAATGACCTGCAGAGAGCTGGGACCAAAGTAACAAAGCCTACCATCAGTAACACACTACGCCGCCAGGGACTCACATCCTGCAGTGCCAGACGTGTCCCCCTGCTGAAGCCAGTACATGTCCAGGCCCGTCTGAAGTTCAATAGAGAGCATTTGGATGATCTAGAAGAAGGTTGGGAGAATGTGATATGAAACCAAAATAGAACCTTTTGGTAAAAACTCAACTCGTCCTGTTTGGAGGACAAAGAATGCTGAGTTACATCCAAAGATCACCATACCTACTGTGAAGCATGGGGGTGGAAACATCATGCTTTGGGGATGTTTTTCTGCAAAGGGACCCGGACGACTGGTCCGTGTAAAGGACAGAATGAATAGGGCCATGTATCGTGAGATTTTGAGTGAAAACCTCCTTCCATCAGCTAGGCTCTAATAGCTAGTTGTTATCTAGTTGGATGCAATTCTCCTTGTAGACTAAAGGGCGGTAACTTGTGGAACCTACCATTTTTCTATTTAAGCAAGTCACAAGAGGCAGGTCTACAGATGTCAAACAAGCACACAGGTAATTTTATAACACATTCAGTATCACTTAATGTCAAGCCATATGGACCATGTGGAAATAATAAGAGGTTGTATTGAATGGTTGACAGTTTATGCGAATGTGATGACATTCTTATGAAGGCGCAGAAATACTTATCATGTGAAACTGCTAACATGTGATGACATGCTAACATGTAACATGTAAGTGTCTTAGCAGCAGGCATTGATCATCTAATCAGTATTTAGTAAAATTTTCATCAGTAATTTAATATGATGCATTTGACAGTGTGTGGTGATTATAACTCCATGGTTGCGGGAAGGTATGAAATCAAAATGTATGCCCTCACCACTCTAAGTCCATATGTATAAGAGTGCCTGCTAAATGATCTAAATGTAAAACTCAAAAGGCATTGGAAATAACTGAAGAAAAGCAGGTAACTAGTAGTTCATGGTGTTTAAAACATGTAGGAGATGTGTTGTTTTGAAGGTAGGGATTAACTGGTGCGAGAACTGTTCTTAAATAACAACCCTTGCCGGCACTATAACCCAACAGGTTGTGTTAATACGGCCCTTCCCACCAGACAGCTCTGCGTGGTACTGTACTACGGGCCAGGCCAATGGGTTATGACATTACCTCTTCAATGATTGCAGCACGTGGCGGTGGGGCTGCAAGGCTGGTCAAGGGCCATGATCAAGTAATACATCATGTCACAGCAACTTGGAACACCGCTGGAGCAGAACGTGGGTGCAGGGGGGTACCTGTTAGTGTGATGCATCCAAACAACATCACAGAACACAGATAGTAAAGAGAAAGACAGAAGTAAGACAGCAAAAGGGGGGAAGAAAGGAAGAAAGGAACTTGAGAACTAGGAAAAACAAACAAATCATCAGGTACAGTAAAAGCTTACACGGATTGTGTTGTTTTGCTGTACACATCTTCTCTATGTACTGTTCTACCTGTTAACACCACAAACCCCCCAAAAAATCTAAAACACATTTTTCGTTATTTAAATTCACAACATCCAATGAACGTGTGGATCAGCCGAACGTCAACTCCCCATAGTCCTTACGCTAGGAAGTTGCAAATGAATGCGATGTAGACAGCGTAGCTCCTTTCATTGATTTCAAAGGAAGAAGCCACATAATGTCAGACGTCTAAAGCTTTAGTGCAGCAGAGGCTTCAAATAGTATATAAGGGCTGATTAAGTCGGCTTGTCAAGATCACTGTGGGAAAAAACTTACCAATACCTGTGTAATACTGAGAGTGATTGTCTGGTCCAATATCAAGTCTATTACTGAGGATGCACTAGCATCTCCCAAGAACATTAACGACAGATTCCCACAGTTTTATCTAAAAAGTTAGGGTTAGTTGTTCTCTCACCTTACCCACACACACGTCTAGGAAGCACAGCTGCCGCCTACTCTGGAAGAAGCTGTCATTACAGTTTTACATAAGAAAATCAGGGATCCGGAAGACGGAAGGGAAAGGCGGTCATTGTCAGTTTGTTATGAAAAGGCCTTTTTCGGGACTGTTGAATATGCTCATCTAAAGATTATATTTTGCCAATCCTAAAGACACTTGACAGAATTGTTTGGCAAAGTTTTGTTTTTAACTGGTCAAGGGAGCAACAACAGAGCAGCCAAACAATCCTCTTTGATTGCATTCAACATCTGACACTATAGCACCTACAGATCAATGTCAATTCTGAGGTTGCATGCATTTCATACTAGCATTGTATATATATATATATATATATATATATATATATATATATCATGTTTCATTTGTTTTTCCACGGGTCTTGTCAATATGCAATTAGCCATGGTCATGCAGAGGCAGTGTATAAGTTGTATTTATCCAACTTCTTTTGATAAAATCATTTTTTCTGTATGTGTGCACGTGCTACATTCTGTTTGTAAGTACTTATTTATAACCGTTATAAATATATAAAGATATATCCAAGCAACGCCAGAAAACTTTAATTTCTTAGTTTTTTTTTTTAGCAGAGGCTTTAAAAATGCTATTTATACATCTGAAGGTTTCTCTATACAGTACAATATCCATACACTATATGGACAAAAGTATTGGGACAGCTACACATTACACCTACAGGAGCTTTTGTGACATCCCATTAACATCCATATGCATTAATATTGACTTGGCCTCCCCCTTGCAGTAATAACAGGTTCCACTCTTCCGGGAAGGCTTTTTAAAGGTATTGAAGTGTGTATGTCGGAATTTTGACAATGTTTAGACACTGTTGTTGGATAAGAGGGCCTGGCTTGTCATCTTCGTTCTATTTTATGCCAAAGATGTTCAATAGGGGTGCGTGCGGTCCAGTCAGGTTCTTCTACACCAAAATCAACCAACCATGCCTTGACCATGGATGCTCACGCCATGAAGCTCCTGGCACACAGGTTTATAGCTGATGTTAATGCCAGAGGAGGTTTGGACCTCTGCTGTTATTGAGTCAGCACTAGGCGCCTGTCACGGCCTCGGTGTGTGGTGGAACCAAAAGCAGACATTTTAAAGAAATGACAAACACGAACTAGACATGAAAACAAAGGGGCTGAAAAACGACTAACAAACTAAACATAAAACATGTAGCGTATCCACAGGACATTAACCAATAAACAAGACAGGACCGTGAACGTTGTATGTGAACAAACAATAAACCACACCGAGTGTAGCTAAAACCTAACTTAAGTAGGCTCCCCAATCAGAGGCAACTGGCAACAGCCTAGAGGCACCTCCATGTGTCATGCCCTGACCGTGAGCCCCGAGGCACAGATATGGCCAGGGGCCCCCAGCCAGGACATGACAGCGCCTCTGCTCTCGGCAACCCATCTCTGTAACTCTACGTGATCTGCTACTTTGTGGCTGAGGTTCCTAAACGGTTCCACACAAACTAACTTGTTGCAACAGTGGCATCCTATTACAGTACCACGCTTGAATTCAGTGAGCTATAGAACCACCTATTCTCTGGAAAACCTCTGATGAATCTCTTGAACTCTGAATGGACTATAAGACAGACATCACAGGAAGGCCTCTGAGACTTAAGAGTGTTTGAGATCATTGTCAGATTTTGAAAGATGAGATCCAGGCATATAAAATAAATGACATCTGGAGTGAGTTAGTGAGTCTTACTGGATTATTTTCTCTATCATGGTCCAACCAGGCTTACTGACATAAACACTCACAGACCTAAAACAAATGTATGAAGGACAGAATTCCATTACATTTTCCATTTTCAGATTCTAGTTTCAATGTCTACAAGATGTCAGACATGTTTTATTCAGGCCTGTCTATGAAAATACGAAGAGACTCAAATAAAAAGAGGGACAGATAGAACCGAGACAGTAGTTTCATTTCTCTAAATAAATCAGTAGAGTCAGAAAAGAAAAATAATTTCACTGTGTCAGTGGTATCTGCTCCTTTTGCTTTAGCCCTTGAGCGATGATGCTCTCTCTTTTTCCTTTTAAAAAAAATTTGATTCTCGCAAAACAGTAAGTGACAAATTGCGCTGTCAGTCTCAATGAATTGAGTAGACAGAAATGAACACTTTCTCTAAAAACAATATCCACAACTGAAAGCATTACGTCGTCCTATGATGAATTGTTTTGATACGGAAATATAATCCTCCTATACTAGATATAGATTTAATGAAATAACCGCAATCGGAGGGAGCCTAGAGAGTGAACTTGCATTGAAGCTATGCCCTAGAGCAGAGTATGAAGACAGCTTTGTGGAGATGGCACTGCTTCCACACCCTGCATGTGTGCACGTTGGTTCAGGAAGAGCCAGGGAATTGAAGGTTATCATAGCCAATTGGGTGTCAAATTATCTCTTCACCGCAATTACATTGCAATGCGCTTTAGAGCCTGTCTGTTAAGCAACAGCCGACTGTCTCCTGTCAACGGTTCCCCAACCCCATGAGTGAGAGCAATGCATTCGTGTTGTGTCTGTCTGTGTGTGTGTGTGTGTGTGAGTATGTGTCAACCAAGCTGCGGTGACACTAATGAGCATTCACCTTCTATTTGACAGGTTTAAAGGCGCTACTCACTGTCTGTTTCTGGGTGATGACAATATGTATGTGCTCAATTATACCCAAAAATACATTAATATTACATACCTTAAGGAATACTTTAAGTGTATTGTGGTAATCTCAAATTACTGATGGAGTTACACGGTATAAGTGGACCAACACAGCAGGTTGGTGATGTATTAGAAATGGGGGGGGGGGGGGGGG
>JACXGK010003419.1:28224-45444 GCA_016801125.1 Novumbra hubbsi | reverse complement strand
GTGTTAAGACATCAGGGATAACATTGTAGACCTGCACAAGGCTGGGATGGGCTACAGGACAATAGGCAAGCAGCTTGGTGAGAAGGCAACAACTGTTGGTGCAATTATTAGAAAATGGAAGCAGTTCAAGATGACAGTCAATCACCCTCGGTCTGGGGCTCCATGCAAGATCTCACCTCATGGGGCCTCAATGATCATGAGGAAGGTGAGGGATCAGCCCAGAACTACATGGCAGGACCTGGTCAATGACCTGAAGAGAGCTGGGACCACAGTCTAAAAAAAAAACATTAGTAACACACTACGCCGCCAAGGATTAAAATCCCGCAGCGAACGCAAGGTCCGCCTGCTCAAGCCAGCGCATGTCCAGGCCAGTCTGAAGTTTGCCAATGACCATCTGGATGATCCAGATGAGGAATGGGAGAAGGTCATGTGGTCTGATGAGACAGAAATAGAGCTCCACTTGTCGTGTTTGGAGGAAGAAGAAGGATGATTACAACCCCAAGAACACCATCCCAACCGTGAAGCATGGAGGTGGAAACATCATTCTTTGGGGATGCTTTTCTGCAAAGGGGACAGGACGACTGCACCGCATTGCGGGGAGGATGGATGGGGCCATGTATCGCGAGATCTTGGCCAACAACCTCTATCCCTCAGTAAGAGCATTGAAGATGGGTCGTGGCTGGGTCTTCCAGCATGACAACGACCCGAAAAACACACAGCCAGGGCAAATAAGGAGTGGCTCCGTAAGAAGCATCTCAAGGTCCTGGAGTGGCCTAGCCAGTCTCCAGACCGGAACCCAATAGAAAATCTTTGGAGGGAGCTGAAAGTCCGTATTGCCCAGCGACAGCCCCGAAACCTGATGGATCTGCAGATGGTCTGTATGAAGGAGTGGGCCAAAATCCCTGATGCAGTGTGTGCAAACCTGGTCAAGAACTACAGGAACCATATGATCTCTGTAATTGCAAACAAAGGTTTCTGTACCAAATATTAAGTTCTGCTTTTAAGATCTATTAAATACTTATGTCATGCAATAACATGCAAATGAATTACTTAAAAATCATACAATGTGATTTTCTGGATTTCTGTATTAGATTCCGTCTCTGTACCAACAGTTGTTGCCTTCTCACCAAGCTGCTTGCCTATTGTCCTGTAGCCCATCCCAGCCTTGTGCAGGTCTACAATGTTATCCCTGATGTCTTAACACAGCTCTCTGGTCTTGGCCATTGTGGAGAGGTTGGAGTCTGTTTGATTGAGTGTGTGGACAGGTGTCTTTTCTACAGGTAACAAGTTCAAACAGGCGCAGTTAATACAGGTAATTAGTGGAGAACAGGAGGGCTTCTTAAAGAAAACCTAACAGGTCTGTGAGAGCCGGAATTCTTACTAGTTGGTAGGTGATCAAATACTTATGTCGTGCAATAAAATGCAAATTAAATACTAAAAAATGATACAATGTGATTTTCTGGATTTGTTTTTTTGATTCCGTCTCTCACAGTTGAAGTGTACTTATGATTAAAATTACAGACCTCTACATGCTTTGTAAGTAGGAAAACCTGCAAAATCTGCAGTGTATCAAATACTTGTTCTCCCCACTGTATGTTGGTTGTATGTTAACATATCATACTCATACTTTTATAGATCACCTTTCAACTCCCTTCAAGCAAGTTGTTAGACTTGAGGGATTCGCTGAATATCTTTGGCTTCTCACAGAGGATGACCCTACCAAAATCCATTAGTAAATATTATGATTACTGGATTTGTGTTTTTTAATATAATGCTGTAAAGCTTCAAGCTGTTTGAGGCCCCAGTTATGTCAATAGACACCTAAATACTACTGGCCTATAGCAGCTATGAGAAGTGAGGCCTACAGTTAATAACCCAACCCAATAATTACCAACTCTCTATAAGCCTGATTACCTACAGTTGCACTCCACTTAACAAATCACTCAGGAAGTGCTTAGAGCGTCCTAAGATTTGTGATGTTATTGGGGTGCACGTGTACACCCATAAACATTTCACCAGATGTTGGTAACAAGCCAAGTAATCCATACATACAAAGAAACCAAAACAAATAATTTCAGAAATTAAGTTATGTGTAATAATGTGAAATGATAGGGAGAAAGTATTGATCACATGAAGAAAGGGAGGTGCAAAAAGGCATGGAAAGCCAAGACAACAGATGAAATTAAAAACCAATCAGTGGAATTTAATTTGTCAGTGCAAATTAATATCAACTGGTTCAGTCCCAATTGAAGGCCTACAAAAGGTTATTATTGCCAAGGTGTCACACAAGACACATCTCATGACGGGCAGAAGCAAAGAGCTGTCTCAAGATCTTTGCAACCTAATTGTTGCAAAACATAACGATGGCATTGGTGACAGGCGCATTTCTAAGCTTCTGAATGTTCCAGTGAGCACTGTTGGGGCCATAATACGGTAGTGAAAAGACAATCATTTCACTATAAATTTGCCTAGACCAGGTGCTCCTTGCAAGATTTCTGACAGAGCTTAAAAAAGACCTAGAATTAGCAGGTACTGCTGTCTCAAAGAAAACAGTAAGTAATGCACTCCACCACCATGGCCTGTATGCACGCTCACTACCCATTGCTGAAAAAGAAGCATGTTGAGGTTTGTTTAAAGTTAGCTGCACAACATTTGGAACAGCTAGAGAAATACTGGGAGAATATAGTGTGGTCAGATGAGAGCCAAATTGAACTGTTTGGATGCCATAATACACACCATGTTTGGAGGACAAATGGCACTGCACATCACCCTAAAAACACCATAACAACAGTGAAGTTTGGAGGCGGGAACAACATGGTGTGGGGCTGCTTTTCAGCAAATGGTACTGGAAAACCTCACATAATTGAAGGAAGGATGAATGGGTAAATGTAACGAGACATTCTTGACACAAATCTGCTGCCATCTACCAGGATGATGAAGATGAAATGAGGGTGAACATTTCAGCAAGACAATGGTCCCAAACACACAGCCAAGGAGACTCTCAAATGGTTTCAAAGAAAGAAAATAAAGCTGCTAGATTGGCCTCACCTGACGTAAATCCCATTGAAAATATTTGGAATTAATTGAAGATCAAGATTCATAGTAGAGGCCCACAGAACCTTTAAGATTTGAAGACTGTTTGTGTGGAAGAATGGGCCAAAATCACACCAGAGCAATTCATGCAACTAGTTTCTCCAGACAGGAGGCGTCTTAAAGCTATCATTACCAACAAAGGCTTTTCTACAAAGTATTAAATAAATATACATTAGACCTCAGACAAATTAGACCTCGGATATCACATGTAGGATGGTTAACTTGATCAAAAAAAACTATTGAAGGGATAATCAATCCAAGTTACAAGATGATAGTGGATTGCATTCCATGCTTTGCCATTATACCGAATATAGATTTTGTTTAATGCTGTCCAATAGTTAAACCATTTAACATGTTAGGGCCAAAGAACAAGTCTTATGATTCCCCACATTACTCACCGAGATGTCCATCTGAACTTTCTCGTATGCTAGGGTCATGTTGGCAACTGGGCCGGGGTGAGAGGTCAATGTGAAGCTGTAGTCATTAGAGGAAGATCCGGTCCCAGTCAGAGCCTGCTGGAGGTCTTGGATGTAACGATCTGTCTGCATCTCTAACTCCTCTGCCTCCTCCCTCACTGCATCTTCGGATACTAAAAGGGGAGGAGGGAGGGTTTAGACGGGCATGTGAATAGGTGCGTGTGTGTTAGTGTGACTGTATGTGTAAGAGTTTACCCTCTCCTCTCCATGCGTTCTGTCCGTCAGTGAGCAGTAACAGGAAACCAGAGCCTAAGTCCGGCCCTTTCCACTCTACTTGCAGGAAATAGGAGATTTCTGACTCAGAGGAAATATGGACCTCACGCACAGTCACGGGCATCTCACACACCTGCAGAAAAACAACACAAACTTTAAGCCACCCGGTCTGTTATTTAGATTGTATCGAAACACTGTTAGGATATTTGTGACAAACATTGAGCACTCACAGGCATTACTTCATCATTTTCCTGGCAGGCATTAGAAGCTCCAACACACTGGCCACACAGCTCCTCACCTTGGACCAGCCAGCAAACAGATCACTTTTCACACCCCTCCTGGCCTACTAGTTTCACAGTACAGTTGTGTTTTATAAACACTGTATAGCGTCACTATATTCAAATGTTTAACAGCTGCAGTATCAAACATTGTAGCTACCCCACAAGCTGGCTCTGCTAGAGACATGCTGGGGGACACCTCCGGGGCCTGGACAGGATTTGCAAAGCTAAGGGGGTATTGAGGGGGGGGGGCACATTAGGTTTGATTTGCTCCCTGCAGAACTTGGCTAGGCAACACTGACATGTTCTTGCATAAAGACTCTCACTAAACAAATGAGAAAAAGACAACTATACTGTTTGTCCTTGCCACAATATCAACGTCAGACAGAAAATAGCCTAAATGAATCTTAAAGAACGCAGTCATTAATGTATGCCAAAACATTCTTATTCTAAAATTTTAATCTAGTACTGCAATCCCAATGGTAGGGCATAGCTGTATCTATTGTTGAATAACAGTAAACCGCCACTTCAACAAAGAGGTCTGTGTATAGTTCCCACACCCACTGGTGACCAATAATCAATTATGGAATGTGATCGAACAGCAATTCACCTTCGGGTCACTAGTCATAAGCTTCGGGCTGTAGCTCAAACTGATAAACCCTGATTATTGCATTTCGAATACATATCTACAATGCTCTCCAGAATTACTGCTCCCTTGGTAAAGATGGCCAAAACAGGCAGATGGTACAGTCAAAATATGACAAATCTACCTATCACAAAGGTAATATTGTTATTGAATATTTGTGGCTTCTCTGTCTGCTTAAAAGAGTGTACTCTGACCTCCCTCATGAACAAGGTTAAATTGTCTTCACAGGATCTCTTTTAGTTTATCTCTCCCTTCTGTATATGTGCTGTCAATTTAATTGTCCGACTTCATTACAAAAGTCTACACACCTTTATTAAAAACATGACAAACAATCACTTTGAAATGGTTCTGAGTTTTGGTTGTCATTATTGCCAAGCTGAGTTATAGCCTGATGTTGCCGCCACCATGCTTGACAGTAGGTACTGTGTGCATTGGCTGATGAGCCATGTTGGCTTTGCGTCAAACATATTTGGGAATTAAGGCCCTGAATTGGATACTACTAAAGCACACTATATAGTGGCTTGTGAGGACTTGACCAGTTGGCTAGCGAATGAATCAGCTTGTTCCAAATGAAAAGATAGAGATGAATTGCATTTAATATAGGTTGTATGCTTTCACTGCAATTGCTTTATACTATTCATGTAGTCCTACCATGCATAGTGCATTATGCTAAAACAGACAAATCTGTCAAGTTCACCAAGCAACCAGTATAGATCTGAATAAAGTAGAGCATACTGGTCTATTAAAACATAATCTTATTGATTAGAAACAGGTTCCCAGTAAAACAACTTTCAGCACAGTAGTGATCTTAATCACTGCCAAAAATCAGAGACATAAAAACATCTCTGCACATATGAGATTGTTGCTTGGAAATATTTAATTACAGCTAATTATCTACACATCTGAGTATTTACAAATATATTTTTATTATTTGCCTAGTCACAATTCATCAGTTAGCTATCAAGTTGGTTCTTGAACAAAAACTATTCTTCTTTTGCAGTGATTTACCTTCACATAGAACTCAGAGACCATGACGTGACTTCAGATGTGCAGCACTGTAAATGAGGAGGAGCTTAACCTCGCCTGTGGGACAGTCATTCATTAGCCCCTCAAAACATCTGCACCTAGCATCTATACAGCAGGCAACCAGTAATGACAGACATACGCACATACACAGAAGATCCATAATGACACACAGACACCTTCACGATCACGTGTTCACAACCTCAGAGTAATGACAGACATAAGAACTGACTCGGGGAGAGTGCAGCAGCTTCAAAAGAACAAAGTACGCGAAAACAATAAACACAGGTGCTCCAATTTCAGCCGCAACACACGCTATAGCTATGCACAACTCTGTAATAGTAGGTTTTAGCCGGGGATCATATGCTTCTCCTACCCATCAAATAAGTCTCAGTTCTTTAGTTTCTCCAACACGAGTGCCACAGACCAAAAACTGTTCACTTTCAATTCCTACTATTCCCTGTTTACACTGGGGCAGTTTTCAAAATATCATCAATCCCTGCGTTACTTACCGTCACTAAGATAAGACAAGTAAGACAGGGAGTATATGTTCATGCGGATACGTTAAATTTTTGACAGACAGGCGTTGACAGCACCATAGAATACAGTACCTGCTGGATTGGGATTAGATAGACTAGATGGTACAGTCTGGGGTGGTCTATTGTTAGATTGGGGATTGTGTATCTTAATATTTCACGTGTTTTAGGAACTTAACCTACGTCATTACCGAATTGCAGTGCTTAATTGATTCTAGTTAGACCTTGCTTGTGTTCGCATGCCTCACTCAGGCTTGTTTGTAAACAGCTCAAGCAACCTACTAATAACTAACAGCACAGAACACTTGTGGGTTTATGCGAAACGTGTACCTCAGTGTTCTACGGTACCTACTTCAATTTGTACCAGCCTCCGTTGTTAGATCGTTGGATGTGTCTTGTAATCTCGCAGGGTTGAACAATTAAAACTACGACCGACAGTATATCTACAGTCGCTGCCGCTTGAATTCATGTTTTATTGTATACGTCAGTTGTATGCGACGCTACGGAAGTGAGCCGGCACTTAGCCCGCTAGCAACTTTAGTTCACAGTCCGACATGGTAAGCTGGTATATTAGTCTTAAATACCAACTGAGTAGTTTACAAAAATTCCTTGTCCTTGTGTTTGTATAGTCTTTGACAGTATTATTGCTTGTTATAGCATTTTTATTTGTACTGGCCCTAGTTAGCTACCCAGCTATTTACTTGTCAGTCGTTAATTATAGTGTAGACACTTCAGCTAACTAGGTTAATTCATCTAGAGTAGTTCATTTTACAGTTCTTGTTCCTGCAAAGTCTGATTTGGCTACATTGGCTGGTTATGTAGACTGACAATAGACTGACAATTTAGAGCGACGGAAGATTTTTAACCGGTAACTCTGTTTAATTCCCTCTCTAGTCAGCAATATTTAACTTCCAGAGCCTGTTGACCGTGATCCTGCTACTCATTTGTACCTGTGCCTACCTAAGGGCCATGACTCAGAGTCTCCTGGACAGAAACAAGACCGGGTATGTTTCTATCCTGCTGAGTTAAAGCCTGATGTTATACCTGGGAGTCCTAGCTAGCCCCTGGCCTAGCTGAGAAGTACAAAAGAACTGTTTTATCTTACTGAGCTAAAGCCATAGTTGTTAGCTGTACTCCCAGAGCCGTAATCTGTTAGTGTACACATACTCGGGAGAGATTCACAATTGTTTTAAAACACCTACGCAGTCAGAAACCATTTCACTCCCTGAGCTAAATCATAGGTGTCTAGATTTGTTTGCTCTTAAAGACAACATTTAGGCAAAACAATGTTACCCAAACAGTCAACCTCAGCAGTACATAAACATGACTGTCCAAGCACACTCTTGATTCTGAAAAACTGTAACTAAATAAAACATTAGGCAACCAATTACCAACCAGGAGATATAGTTGTGTCTGTCACTGAACCTTCAGATGGCTTTACTGACTGTATTATTCTTTATCCATGTAATGCTTTGGGGAAAATAGAGCATTGTGTTTTCATGTTTTCCAATAAAGGCAGGAAATGTTTACGGCTACTTGGAGTAATACATAAGATCGTATCACTAGCATAAACTAGATAGCTAAGGTCGGTCTCACTTTTGCAAACTCATGACCCCCCCCCTCACATGAATGAGGTAGGCAAAGGCAACAAGCTGTGCCACATGTTGGGTTAGGGGGGGAATTAGGGGGTTATTGTGATGGAAGCTCCGCAAACACACACACACTCTCCCAAGACAAACTAGACTGACTGGCTGGTCTTTGCAGTGCTAGTGTTAACAGATACATAAGGCCGCCTGATATTGATGCTGTCATGGACATCCCAGAACAGAGCCAAGCGACTCATGACAGACTGACTGTTATTTAGAAATCAGCTGGGTGACAGATTCATGTTGGTCTAAAACATGATATTCAGTGTGGCTGTATAGTATATTGACTGTGGGTGTAATGCGGATGTTAGGCACGCTACCCATGTTGGTTGAACTATTTTGTTTTTCCTGTAGCTGTCTGGGGTGGCTAAAGCCTTTCTGCACAGACTGAGATCAGTGAAAGAGGGAAGGATGGTTTGCGTGTGTCCATTTCACTGCTTTCTCATATTATCTGTGTTCAGATCAGAGGTTAAGAAGGAAATGAGAGAATGGAAAGAAAGGAGATTGAGGTGCTTGAGATGTGGGTGGTTGGGAGCTTAGTCTGGAGGATTATTGGCCAATCTCACCATCACTTGAGCAAGTTCTGGAGCTGGTATGTTCCCTCCTACAAACAATAGCTAACGTAGACTCCCCTTGTCCCCCTTCGATGGTTGCTACTAAAGGAAGGAAGTGAAAACCCTCTTTCTGATCCCCTAATCATCCCCATCAAGATATGGACGGACACACACATTCTGCCAGTTCAGTTGAGGGCCAGTGGGATAATTAATAGCCTCTAGCTTTACCTTACTGCCCCTCTCACAAAGTCAATCGCTCAGTCCACATGTGTGTGTAATAAACACAAGACCCCTGATGTATGGGTCAGTTCACTGCCTGGACCAATGAATCAGTCTCTGTTTCTCTTTCAATCCCCCTTCCACTCTCTGTTCTGCATGTTACCTCATTACAACCTGGTTATGTACAACACATTGTCAATGACATTGTTTCTTCTTCTTTTTTCAGGTTCTTGGGTATCTTCTGGAAATGTGCCAGAATAGGTAATGCTTTGTGTTGGATGAAATCAATCGTACATTTTCTAATGTAGAATGCAGATCACAGCACAAATCTTGTGTTGATTTGGTGCATTGTGTTCTTGGTACATTTCATATTTAAATGAATTCTCCCACTAAAAGCTCTGCCCTCCCATACCCACAGGGGAGCGGAAGAGTCCATACGTGGCTGTTTGTTGTGTCATCATGGCCTTCTCCATCCTCTTCTCTGAATAGCAGCCTGCCACAACACCTGCTACACACTGGTATTCCTAGTGGAGCATTTAAGAAGACGGAGTTCCCCAGGAGAAACGGAAACATTATGACTCCTCTTTCACAAAGGCCCGGGATGGGACACAGCTGTTTTCCTTGGTTTCACTTTAATAGGGATTGTTGGAACACATGGAGAACAACATAAGCCTCACTCCACAATCCCTCCTTTCCACTTTCCCTGTGTCCCTATATCCTATAACATCAAACCCGCCTCTGTAGGACAGACCTCTCTGTAAACACTGACAGTTTATTCCCGTTGTTGCGGTTGCCTTCTGTGATAACATCCGTAGGGAACGTCCCATGCCTTACACTGCACTCTGATTTGTAATGTGGGCCATGTGGTCGATGTCAGACGGTGGGGAGCAGTGATTGTTAGTTTAGTCTTTGTTGTTTTTCTGTATATAAAATGAGCTATATCGACTGGTTGTTGGACCCATGTCTGACTTGTGCCTTTCTGTTTTACCCTTGACCATAGGTCTATGTCATATAACAAGATCAATGAGTTGTCATTTTCTCAATGTCTAATTTCAGAAGTTCTATTTATTCAGATAATACATATTAGATAAGGATTAGCTAGCAAACTGATTGATCCTTCTTGGTGCAGAACCCAGTGGTTTCATTCCAGGTTGTCAATATTGTCATAATCTATGAGATCAGGTTCTGGTTTAAAACAAATGGAACAGACACATCATTGACTTGAATGTTTTATAGGCCAGGTAGATAAGGTTTATGCAGCGTGACTGCAATCGATTCTACATGGAATGAGCATAATATCTCTCTTAATGACACCACTACCGCCAAATTGTCATTCAGTTTGTGTTTGTCGCATGTACATACACCCGTCAGGAAGTCTCTTAACACATATGAAGAAAACGGTGTCCAGTTGGATCCTGTAATTCAAATTTCAGGGGGCCAACAGTGCTGTGGCCCACCTAACCTAAAGTGTTTCAACGTAACCATTTTTACCATTGATTGGGAAACATGATTGGCACGAGAACACACCCGCACACACACTTGTTAACCCTGGAAGGGCAAAAGACAAGAGAATTTGATCTCCAAACGACTTACTTTCATGTGTCCACCACCAGCCCATCCACCCGTCCTCAGTCACTAACGGGAATACTTCACTTTCATCTCTCTCCTCCCAGGGGATCCTTCCTTCCGCCTCTCTTGAGCATCAGTCCACTCACAGGCCCTAAACACCCCTCCTGCCCCCGATGGCTACACACACACCTTAAGACTGGTCCTAATGGCTTCCAGGTCGAGCTGGAGGTAATGAGGACTTCCTGTTGTCTGCCTTAGGCCAAGGTCATTAAAGACTTGTATAGTCAATTTCTAGTCATGCTGGAAAGGCCAGTCACGTACAGTCACTCGCCATTCAAGAGAGGATAAACGTGGCAAATCTTGTAATGCCTTTCTGGGTCGAAGCTGAAGCGTAATTCTGTGTGATACTGATGCTGTTAGCAGAATCTTAATGTTCACCTAGCAGTCGAGGAACAACTGGCTCTGGTCCTCCTGGCTGCACACTGGTCCTTAGTGCTTTGACCTTTTACCCTGACGGGGAAAAAGAGACTTGTTTTGTCTTCCACAGTGTTAATTGAAAGGACCAGGGCTAATGTTTTTGTTTCAGTTTGTGTTTTAAGTTTAATTTAGGAGTTCCCCATGCTTCTCTGGTAAAATGGTACCCATTCAGAGCTAGAACACATCTACTTGTTACTGTGATAAAAAAACAACAGGGCTATAAATATTGGGCCAGAGCACCTTGGCTACCGCTGTGCTAGGAGAATGAATTCTGCTGGCATTAACGGCCTTGTCTGGTAACACAACTCACCTTCCGCTATGTCCATTTGTTAGTGGGCATGTGTGTTAAGAGTGATGGCCTATCGCAGGGACAGCACTAGAACCAGAACTGTATGAAAACAATGCTCATTCGCTGCATTTATGAGAAGCATTTAGCTGCCTTCAATTAATCCAGCCTTCCTGGAGAGGATGTGTAAAGATACATCATTGAATCTTGTGGAAGCTCCGAAACACAGATAGAAGCTTTGGTCTGAAGGGATCTGAATAAGAGGTCTGTTGTGAGTTTGTTCATGTTGTAGTGGCCTAAAAGGTGGTGACTAACAGAAGCAGCCAGGCAGATTTTTAGGGGGATAGCGACACAGCTGGAAGTAGCTGACCCCAGCACCTCTGGCAATATTCCCCCTCCAGTCTCTAGAAGACTCTGCCACTAAAAGTTTCACTGAGAATGTGGGGCTATAAAACCTTTCTGCAGTCTTAAACAGTAACAGGAGTAGCAAGTCACTGTTTGCTCTGTTACTTTCTCCAACCGGCACTGTTCATATGTCCTTATTATAAGTTCTTGGGGGGAGGGATGCAGCGAGCAGACCAGGCATTAGGCCGTCCTGGCTAGTGGGCAAACACAAGTGTGGGCGAATGTGATTAACAACAGATACCATCTTCCTCATAAACGTGTCGTGTCTTCTCCAGCCTTGAATGGAGTCTTGTAACGGCAATGCATTTAGTAGGTTTTCACCATAATATATACAAATTCGAGAGGGACGGAGAGAGAAATTATAAAGAAAGATCAATGAATAGAGATGGAAAGAGGGAAAAGACAATGGTTTGGGGGGTTATGGGGTACTGTAAATTGGAACCAGAAGATCTGACAAGGCCTCTTCCTTAGTGAATAGACCCTCTGTGCTTTGGTTATGAGCCCCCACTGCAAACCCCAGCCCCTCTGGACCCTCCCCCAGATGAAACATTTGGGTGAGTTGTGTAACCAACATCATGTATAGATGGAAGCTGGCACCGTTTTCTGGCTAGGCTCCAGCCTGATCCCCCTGGCCCAAAGTTTTGGTTATCCACACTGACGATTCATTAGGCCCTGCGAAACTCAACTGTGTGGTGCCTATCGGGAGTGCACTCCATGACTCCATTTTGGCTCTGAACCAATAGATTTTGTTTGATGATTGGGACATTGACTGCCAAGGAAAGACATGGGTCTAGAAAAGAGCTTCAAGCTGTCTCTTCTGTTTGCACATGAACAAACACACATCATTGGAGGTCTGAAGTATTCTCTGGTCATCTGGCCTTTGATTTCACCAATCTCTGCGAACACTTTCCTGGATAAAGGGTGATTCTGTTGAAAAGGGGTAAACTGTAATTTGGCAAACACTAAACAGCTTACCCCTCCTGCTCAACTAAAGTCCCCTGAAATCATGTGAAACAGTCGAGTAGGTTCAGCTGTACCTGGTGAGATTCCAACCAAGGCATATTAAAGCACATTGTCATCAACTTAAGACAAATAATTTATATGGACATGCGTAGTGTTTACTGTGAATGTGATATCTGCCAGCCTCAGGGAGATGGCCTGTCTTGTGCACTGCTCTATATCACAATATGTAGCTAAACAGGGACATTTGGCCTGTAAAAAGTTGTATGAATGGCCAAACATCCACCCAATTATTCTGGCTTGACTTCCTCAAACTAAGGAACTATCCATCTCTTAGGATAGGGAATAAGGAACATTCATTTTTGCATCAAGGTTATGTCTCAGACTCGTGTGTGTCAATAACTCTTTCCAGATGGACTTCTACGTCCATCAGTGATATAGGGCTATTTTCTGTCTTTCCAGAGGAATATCTCACACACACACAAATCCTAGTCTATTCACCTGTCCCAGCATGTAAGAATGCATCAGCAGTGTTAAATATCCAGCCCAGTAGTTTGTTTTCCACAGTGAAGAGGTTGGAGTGGGACCATAAAAGTTATTCTCTTCTATTTTATAAAGGTCCACTGAGAGCAAGACTTAACTTTCATCCACCACTTTACTTTATCCCCTCAGAGGTTTACCCCCTCTACTGGCCACATAAGTCTTAAAACATGTTTGTGTGTGATCCACTTTGATGTGTTCGTGGGGCCACAAAAATAGAAAAACCTGAAAAATCTGTTGAGTTAGCACCAGAAGTTAAGTGTAAGGCAGAATATACAATTGGACAGTGTGAACATTGGGTTTACTTTGAGTGAAATTAATTAAATCTGTGCTTAATTGAAAAAGGACGGGTTATGTGAAGCAACAAGCCTTTCACTAAAGACAAGCCGTTCTATTAACACAATGTAGGCGTGTCAACATTACCTCAAACCAGGCTTGAACAATCTTGCATTTTGCACGCGAACAGAGTGCATTAGCATATGGCTAGATCAGCTGTATAAGTCACATTGGCTAAAATTCTACATAGTTCTCACAAATTGTCTGTTCAAGTGAGAAAAAAAAATCTGAAAAGTGTAGAAAATCCACTCTTCTTAGCTAGTTGACAAAAAGTCATAAAATCATAAAACTGAAGTATAGGCTGTTGCAGGTATTCAGCTAAATTCTACTAGGTGGTAATTCGGGAATATCCCCTTTACCGTTTGGGTAAGGGTTATGTTTAGGACTAGGGAACATGCATTTGTTGGCTTCAGGTCCATACAAGGATAGAAAATCAAATGTGTGAAAGAGAGATACAGTTGCCATAATTGAATCAAATCATCACTTTGAGATAAAGCTTTGGCTTTTTTTTGGTTGACCGTTATTTTTTTTATAAATGAACAGGAATTAAAATAAACATGTCATTACGGAGATTTGTAGAATCTGTGTCAAAGGAAATCTTCCCGTAAAGCAATAAAGGACATTGCGATTGTGTCTTTATATCTCAATCAGCCCTGTTACTGACTCCAACCGATCCTCTCTCAAACTTGGCGCTGCCACTGAATCCGCATGGCCATGCAGAGGAGCATGCATACAGCCACAGTAAATAAAGCGCATTTATGCCCATCCATCCATTTCCCTGTGGTCTCCAGCCCCACCGTCAGATGCAGCTTAGCCGCTAAGTCTACTGTTTATTTTCTCACTCTGCTGTTGAACGGAAATCAGTGCTCTGAAAATTACCAGGACCTCTTAAAGTTCATACATTGTGTGTGTGTGTGTGTGTGTGTGTCAAAAAAGCCATGTGTTTCCAATTGTTGTTCATTCAGAGTTGGCATTGAGCAACTCCAGGTAACAATGCCCTCTTTTAATACCGGGATCACTGTAATTGCACACACATACATACTAATCTAACATTGTCAGAGCTCCAGTGGGACATTATATTCAAATGTCTTCGTTGGGGTGAACATCATGTGGCTGTGTTTGACTATGGGCCCCATAGTACCACATTAGAGTGATGACTTCTATGAAAGGGTAAAGTCCTTTCCTTTACCATCTTTACATTTGCTGTGACTGTCATAGATCTGGGAAAGGTTAAACGACAAGGGAAAGATGAACATATAAAAATACAGAGGTCCTGGAAAAAAAATCTAAAAAGGTTTTGTTTGAAATAAATTGGCACTAATTAAAACTGTTATCAAGTTTCCGAGTTAGAAGGCTAACTGGGAAGTATATTTAAAAGTACATTTTCCCCAGTGGTATGTGGTCGTTTCCCACTTGTTTAGGAATGCACTATAATCTAGCAAGCACATTTGAAGTATCGCAGAGGCATCCACTAAGCCATTTGATTGTTAGGACGTGTTAAAAGGACTTCACCAACTCACAGCTTCCCATCCCATTTAGATATTTCTACAATGGAATATCTCAGGCTTCTCATTTAGGCTCTTGTTACAATAAACATTGAATCAATGCAAATTACACATGGTAAATTCTGGTATAAAACCCTTTAGGCTCTGAATGAATGAAGACATTCATACCTGATTCTGCTGGCAGAACACACTATCATGTAATCACAATGACACACACTCAGCAAGATGCCCCCTAAGATTTTACTAGTCAGGAATATTGTGAAACCTGAAGATGAAAAACATATGTCGATACTTTTGTTTAAACATTTTCAACATGAAAGTCAATTACAGTGTGTTGGTCCTTAATTTTATTCCCAAGATTTGTAAAAAATACAATTATTGTTAGACATGTGAGGTGATAAAGAACCGAAGGACATGATAACACCTTCCATCCATTTACTATATTGCTGTGTCAGTGCCTTAGAGTTTCATGAATGTAAATAAGGACTGTCCTATACTTTTTTTGGATGAATGATTTTGTGAAATAAACTTTCCTATTAAAAATACAATATCATGATTGGATAAATCAAGGGGTTATGTGTGACGTGGAAGGGGAGTCACAACCAAGACTGTCTCGATCAGGCCGTCCATACAAACTGGATGACCAAGCCAGTGAGAGACTTATCAGAGAGGTTAGCAAGAGGCCAATGTAATCTTCGACAGACTTACATGCTTTTATTGCCAAGGCCGGTCATCCATCTGCCCTGTATGGTATGTTGGCAAGATGGAAGCCATTAGTCCAGAAAGTCCTTCTGAATGCATTTTGAGGTCTGTAGCAATGCGGTAAAATATTGATGTCCGAAAAACAAAACTGACTTGTGGATTGGTCATTGGCCAGTACCGTCCTGGTTTGCCGGGAAAGCTAATATGGTTGATTTGCCTAGTGGCATAGGCACCCGTGGGCTCAATCTAGGTAGAAGGCCGTGGAGTGCATTACATCTGGCGCTTAAGGATTATGGGTATAGATATTTTGTTTGAGTGAGCAGAGTTATGCCGTCACATGTCCTTCTGAGAACACCTATTTGACATAGTCCGCGAGATATGGATATAACCGTGGATATTAAGAAAGTCAAACTGTGAAAATAAATAAAAAGAAAATGTTGGTTTGGCGCATAGCACTTGAAAACATGGACGAGATAATAAAGTCCTTAAAGAAGACCTGCAGACCTTTGCAAGGAAGCAAAAACTTGGATAGGTTATCTTTTTTGGATAAGGTATCTTATTTGGATAAGGTATCTTATTTGGATAAGGTATCTTATTTGGATAAATCTGCATTTTAAAAAAGATTTTACTGCATAACAAAAATCACTTTAAAAGTGTGGCGTTTTGTGTGTAGATAAGTGGAGAACAATCTCATTCAAATGCTTGAAACTCAGAGGAACTGAGAAAACAAAATATGAAGAAACAAATCTATATATTGATTTTTGTTTTGAGTTGTCATATCTACCACTACTAAGTCTGCATTGACAAAGTATGAAGTATCCCTTTACAACCACATATTTGTTATCCTAATCCGACTCCTTAGATTTAACATTGGGGTTACGTTTTTCAAATCTGGATACAAGTGATCTGGACTGTGTGACCATCTATGCAATCAGACAAAACATTTTACGATTGATCTGATAATGCACTCCATAAAGGGGATTACACGTCAAACTGGACCACGTGCTGACTTAATGGTTATGAAGGGTTGTGACGTAGCATTAGAGTTCTCAAACCTGTACATTTCAGCAGTACATGTACCAGTTCTCTCCACAGACCAACTATGAAAATCAGCTTCCCTTCCCTCCAATATCCTGCCCACTAGACAATAAGACAACAACATCTTAAGATGCCTCCAGTGCAGATTTGCTTTGGCAGAACATGTTTGTCCAAACTCGCTATAACACTTTTCTGTAAGAGATCCCCTCAGTCTGGATGTGGCTGTAGAGCAGACGGCTGCAGAGGGCTGGAAGGAGTATGTGCTGGTGCAGGTACCTTTGTACAGTAGCTGAGGGGAACATCTAATCCCACTACAGGACCCACAACGCTGAGCCAGGTCACCACATAGTTCACCTGTCTGCACAGGTCAAAGGGCAGACCGGAGAACACTTTCAGTTATATCACAGCAGTCAAACGGCATGAACGGAGAACACTTCTTTCCGCCACCATATCTGCTAAAGCTTGAACTCACTGATGTTCCTCCAGGGCAGCTTGCAACACAGGCTTCATAAACTCCTCTGTCCTGCAGGGGTGGAGCACAAAGAACGACTGGCCTAGCAGTGGGTGCTCCTGGCGAGAGAAGGGAAAAAGAGAGATGACCAAAGAAGCACTAAATGAGAGATACATAGAGGGAAGGAGACAGAGATTGTTAAGATATGTAAAGAAAGACAAATGTAGAGAGGCTTGTGTGTGTGCGTGTGTGTTGGGGGGGGGGGGG